>CAIGRK010332083.1:0-10494 GCA_903798315.1 Fraxinus greggii | reverse complement strand
TGCGCTTTCTTTGGTTGGACTTCCGTTGTGAATTGGATTTGAGATTATGAGAGAGAGAGAGAGAGAGAGAGAGAGAGAGAGTGAGTGTGTGTGTTCACGCCAAAAAATGGTCAACAAGCATCCAAAGATTCAATTTTCCATTAATTTTGTGTAAATAATGCTAACTATAATGCAAAATATCCGACAAGACTACAATGGAGAAAAAAAAGGTAAAAATTTGTTGTATTGCGCAAAGCATGTTTTATAAATACGCATATGTAGATGTTTGTATGTTCACGTGTTAAATTTGTTATGCTTCTATCGTTTAACGTAAAATCATTATAAAAAGTCGAAGTTGTACTTGGGATTGGTCAAAAAGTGATGATTTGTTACTGTGCTTGGTATTAGCAGAGTCATGGACTACTCAAATCGACAATCATCCATAGCCTACTAGCTATTCTTAATAAATTTTGATAAAATTTGATGAAATGTGTGATTAAAAAGTTGTGATTTTCATAAATGTATAGTTAAAATTAATTATTAACTTTAACTTAAATTTTAATTGAACCATACAGGGACTCTATTCAATATTCGCACCAAATAAAATTATGTATTTGCTTTTTGAATTATATGCAAATTAGGATTAAAACATTGATTATACGCACAGAACAAGATAAGATATGTAGGAGAATGTTCAAAGGGGTAACAATCAAGTAGGACAATATATGGGCACTAAAAATTCAAGTAGGTCATATTGTATGGAAAAATTGCAGTCACAATACCAAACATTTTTCTTTTATGCAGACTGGTCCAAACTTTTAATTTGTAGCACACACGGTACCAAATTTTTCAAAAACTCTCAACAGGAGTCCAAATGGACGTTTTCTGTTAGTTTAACCGTTAGTTGATTGGTGAATTGACTTTGATCATAATTTTGACTAATTTTAAAAGGTTAAAATGATAATTTTATATTTTTGCAACAAAAACCACAATTAGAATATATTAATAATTTTAAAAAGCGTAAAGTATATTTTACACAATATATAATAGATTAATATTTAATAAGGTTCAATTTCGAATTGAAAAAAAAAAAATCGAACTTGAACCTTACTCAATGTTAATTTATTATATTCTGTGTAATGTTCGAAATTTTTGACTTCATGCCTATATAAAAATATTCTAATAAAATAATATAAATCATAATAAAAAAATTATCGCCTAAAAATAATATACATTAATGAAATAATTGAAAATTTTTAAAGAAAAGACGAGTTAAAGAGACGCTCGTTTAATTATTTTCGATATTCGTTTGGACTATTCGATATGTCTAAGATATAATTCTCAGAACGAGCTTCAAGGTTACATAGGCTATTTGTGGATTTGGCTCGTGTACAATTGTCAACGAATTTTTAAAATTAGTATGTTATTGAAATTCTCTAAATGTTAGTTTAAAACAATCTACTTTGATGCATCGTATGCTAATGTTGGCCATTTTGCGCGCTATTAAGGATACGAGAAACTAGGGCACAAGCACTTTGAAATATTATTAATAATATAATGTTTCGACTTCGTTTAACATCCTATAATGATATTGAAAATTAAAATGAAAATTAGAAAAATCATTTATATATGTTAAAGAAGGTGTATGGATAAAAATAGCAAATGTGGTGGAGCGGAGTGTGGGGGGAGAAAAGCAAATATATACAGTCAAAAAAAAAAAATGCACTGCTGACGTCACATCACTACATCAGCGGTGGGAAGATGGTTCTCCGGCCCACCATGCAGGTCTGTGTTATTGTATTCATGTTTTTCTCTTGCGCTGTTACATGAATGAAGGAACTAATTATCATTATATCATATGAAATAAAGAAAAAGAGAGTATGACTTATGACCGAACACTTGATATTGAAAATAAATAAATGATTCAAACGTGATGACAATTACATGACGGACTACAAATTAAGGGATTGTTGACAAAAAAATTTATAAAAATTTTAGCAGATTTCGATAAAAATTGATGAAATTGATGATTAAAAAATTATCAAATTTGTAGGTTCCGTGAAATATGTGATTAATATTAATTTTTGACTTTGATTTCAACTTTTTAAACGGTCCCAAACGAGCACTGAGTAACACAAAATCTCCAAACCTATCAATATCTAAATGTCTTGCATTGTAATGTTAATTGTATTGCATTAAATAGTTTCAAAGAAAAAAATTAAGATCTTATTTATTATATTATTCGATTATTCAATAATTGATTTTTAGTAAATTTTAATAAAAAATGATTAAATATGAGATCGAAAAGTTAGCAAAAGTTATAGATAACATGAAATGTGTAATTGAAAATAAGCTTGAGCAAAAATGAATTTAAGAAAATGGAGGCCAAACAAGAACTAAGTCTCTGTTTGGATTCTATTTTTTAAAATTCATTTTTCCTCAATTCATAGTCAACCATATATTTTATGAAATATATAATTTTATCAACTTTTCAACCATATATTTAATTAATTTTTATAACAATTTACTGAATATCTAAGGTCAGTTTGATTTGTGTTCAGTTTTTTTAATTTTGAATTTATTTTAATTTATTTTTTATTTTGCAGGTTATTTTAAGTTTAATTTTTAACTAAATCAAACATGCATGCACTAAGTTATCATTTCATAGTTGATCTGTAACGTAATTCATTGACTAGCTGCAAGCTCAGTTACAAACTTCATGGTCCATTAGTCGATAAAGAGAGAGAGAGAGAGAGAAGCATTTAATAATTCTCCCTATGACCAAAAAAATTAGAAAAAAATTTATATATACGTAAATACTGAATGTGACACATAATCATATTTATACCACTCATAATCCAATCCCAAAAGTCCCCAGAAAGATTCCAGTGTACAATGAATCCCACAGAATCTGTGTAGAATCATGGTGTCCAACTGTTCCACCTCCATCCCCACCTTCCATTCTCCTCGAACCCCAAAAACAAGATCCCAAAAATCTTAATTCCTAGACAAAATTCCATCCAACATCAAACTTGCTACAATTCAGTTCAAAAGATATGTCAAATTGTTATACCTATGTCATCGTCAAGTCAATTCCAATTCGATGATCTTGATTTAGATCCTACCCTCATCAATGACGATCTCCGCCCCACGAATTCTGGTTGTTTTCCGGGCTGGAAATGGACAGTTTGTGGGTGGGACTTGTGGTAGGTGTGCCATCATATTATCTTGTTGGTAGTCTAGTTGACCTTGGTTTGTCGTGGTGGCAAGGAATTGTCACTGTTGTTGCTACCAACATAATCTTATGAGTCCCATTAGTCCTCACTGGACACCCCGGGACGTGGTACTGGATGTTGTTCCCTGTCTTGGCTAGGTCGTTGTTCGGCATTTGAGGTGCCCATACTCCGACTCTCCTTAGGGCATTGGTTGGTTGTGGCTGGTATGGAATTGAAACATGGATTGGTGGTGAAGCAATTTTCCTTCTTCTACAAAAAAATTAAATAATCTATAGTTTCTCAATCTATTTCTTGGCTTGGAACTTCCCCTCTTGAATTTGCTTGTTTTTTACATTCTGGCTAGCCCAATTGGGAATTGTATGGAAAGTGATAGTCTTAAATTAGTCGATCATTTAGACCCAACGTGCAGAATTACACAACTAAATTCAACAAGTCACTTTTTAATTATTTCTAAATGATTAGATCAAATAAGTCAATTTATCCTATGTTGAATTAGCACAAACTAAAATATGAAAGCATCAAAGAACACCAATTCGATCACGGAGCATTTTGCTAGTCAATAATTCACTATAAATGAAATAACCTACAGTATGATCCAGATCCGACTAACCCTTAGTCCCTTCTGGCCTTATTTTTGTGTAGTCACCATCGATCTTACTGGATTGCGTGCTCCTCACATCAAATCCCAACTCCTGGTACATTACATTGGTCCTCTTGGACTGCATGCTCCTCACACCATCTCCGGACCCCTGGTATATTACCTTAGCCCTCCTAGATTGTGTGTTTCTGCACCAGCTCTCGATTTCTAGTAGCATTTATCTCCGGTGGATTAGGTGGTTTGGTATCTAATCAAAAGATTTTGTGTGTTTTGATCTTGTAAATTGATACAAGAGATATTTGAATATGCTTTTGGCTTTCAAATAAGAAACTTTTGACTTAAAACAGGCTCTACCAATTGAATCAGTATATGGATTGAATAATGAACAAATAATATTGTGGTTGAATCAAAAAATCGATAAAAGTATATTTGGATCTTTAAAGAATGATCTCTATAATCAAAATATTGTTCAACCACACTTTTGAACGTCACATAGGGCATATATTTTTAGTGGATAGTTTTTGAGACGAAAATGAACTCAAAATGAACTTGAAAATCAAAATTTACCGTTTCTCAGATAATCACATCGTTTGAGCGCCGACGAGCGATAGTTGAGCAGTCGCCAATATTTTCATCATAATTTTCTTTCCTGATATTGGACTGAGTTTATTTAAAATGCGCTGGAAAGATAACTCAAATGGTTACAATTCTTTTAAGCAGTCTTGTCCAAAATCAAATGTTTTCTATGTGAAAAATTCATTGCAACTTGTGGATGAGAATTTGTAGCATGATTTGTGCAACATTTTTAAAATTTATTGACTACTAATTTCATTCCAATTATCATGTGTTATCTTCTTGGATATCTTGGACTCCTTCAAGACCTATACTACCAATCTGAACTCTTTTGTTATAATTATGACTTAATAATTCCTATTTTGATTTTGATCACAACTTGATAAACTCCTAATATAATTCAATTAGGACATAATTTTGACTAAGGAAATTATCAATTACAAATTTTAAAATTGCCAATTCTATAATTTGGACTTAACAGAAAGGAATTGATGGAATCCGTGAACTAGAAAAATACTTTGTCCCAATTCTTAGATTGACGCTAAGTGCAAAGTTTTTACAGACTTCTACTTAGCAATTTTTCATTCGTTCTTAACCAAACACACAAAAAAAGGCATCATACAGCGCAACACCTGTAAGGTGCCAGCGAACCAATTCCCCTTACAAGGGGAATTGTTCCAATTCTTATTCTTCTCACATCTTGTCTTCTTATTTGGTCCTATATTAAGGCCGGTGGACTTAGTCACATGCTATCTCTATCTTCAAGACTCTTATCTTCAGAATTTTGGTCACTTTTTTTTTCCCTTCATTGACAGCAAATGTTAGTTTTTGGGCTACTCTTGCGCTTCACATACAAGATTTTACCCGGTATGACTAGAGTCAAAGGGATTAAATCATAGGCTATTCCAGGCTCCCAATCTTTATGGGAGTGTTCAGTTTTGTTGGCCTAGTAGTGACCTGGTCGACAAAAGTTATATTCGGGAATGTGATTTCCAATCCGATTCAACTTTTGGGGCAAATTGGTTTGGTTTTCACTAAAATCCTTGCTATTTTGGGCATTACTCTTGCTACAGTTACAACTAATATTGCTACAAATGTTGTGGCTCCAGCCAATGCACTAGCCAATCTTAACCCTTCAAATTTCACCTTCTGAAAAGGCGCACTTTGATAAGTGCGTTTTACACACTTATTTTAGGTCGCAAACATGGATAATTGTTAATAAATATGTTTAATATAACTTAATTCGATATAATTTGTATTTTGCAGGACAACAATGATTAATATAACGAAAATTAGGAGAAAAATGGGAAAATGGACTAAAACGAAAGAAAAATCAAAGTTCAAGGACCAATGTGTAAATAATCGAAAGATGACCCGGAAGAGGAATTGAAGATGTGAAGATGGCGAGATCAAATTGATCAAATGAATGAAACATTGGAAGAAGAAGAAGAAGTGAGAAAAGAGGTCGAGAAATGTGGAACGAAATTCAATCACCAAATTGCAACACTTTAGAAGAGGAATGAGCTATGCGGTCGCATAGCTTAAAATCTATGCGGTCGCATAGTTGCTTTTTGAGGCGAGAATTCTGGTTTCTTTTTTCGAGTCAAATACCATTGGAAAATTGGAGAGCCGTCTAGAAGGGGCGGGGGACTTTCATCAGGATTTTGAGAGAAAAAAAGAGACAAGAACAAGGAAAGCAACATTACGAAGAGAAGATTAAATTCGAGAATCGAATTGGTGATGTCGTTCTTCATTAATTTTTTTGATTTTCTTTGTTCTATCATGTTAGGCTTGATTAATTCTGTACTAGGGTTAGATGAACTATGTAATATGATTTTTAAATTTTAGTTTTACAATTCTTGACATTAAAAACACATTTTGGATATTTAAATGATTTATATGAATTTCTTTCCTCCATAATTATTGTATACGTAATTGTACGAGTTTTGTGGCTTATTTCATGCATTTGAAAAAAAGGAGAATATGTTAGACGTGATATAAATCATCATAGGGTCCGATAATGGATAGAAATAGAAATATACGTTATGCCTTGTATGAATATTTAAGTGTTCATAAAAACTCATGCATTCTTTTATGTTTGCATCCGTCATAGAGATATAGTCGGGGTCACATATTAGAATATATTTAACTTTACTTGAGAGATCCTGTTAAATAATTTAAGAGCATTGATTCTTCAATATTTCAATCGTGTGCCAAAGTGTAGAACTAAGTTTAAAAAGATTATTGCATTGGGATTCATGTTCCTACTCGGGATTGCTTTTCAGCCATGTAGAATTCTTCAGTCGAAATGTTTTGTTTACACGTGGCTAGTTGGATATTCTGCGTCGTTGGGACCAATTGGGAGCATAATTTTAGTCGATTACTATCTAATTCAACGCACGAATTTAAGCATCAAGGACTTGTATTCATCGAGTCCTGAAGGGGCTTACTATTATTCTGGTTGGTTCAATATAGCCGCAATTAGAGCATCGATCACAGGGATTTTGCCAGTAATTCCAGGCTTCCTGCAAAAAGTTGGAATTTTGAGTAAAATCCCAAATGCATATACCATTACATACAAAAATGCTTGGTTCTTTAGCTTCTTCTCAGCGCAGGGATTTTTTACTGGCTAATTCCAAAGGCAGGCAGAATAATAATCAGCTCATCACCCCTCTTTTACCTAACACTCGTTAGTTTTCTATGTCAAACTTTTATCATTATTAATTTTTTTAAATTTTGCAATTGTTTATTTTATGTATTGTGTAAAAAAATATGTGTGGAAATGTGAAAAAAAGGTCATATATTAGCATGTTTTGCTAAGTTTATAAGAACATATTCAAAATACTCTATTTTATAAAGGACGTCTTGTAGAGAGTAAACTTTTTTACGTTCCCCAATCATATTCTTTATTTTGTTTCTTCATTTTGCTATTCGCAAGTAACATTTATTGATTTTTCATCTTCTTTTAACATATTTTCTTATACAGCAACACTATTCATATAAAGTGAGATAGATTTTCATGTGAAGTGATGTTAAATGATAAGGACAACGATGGAGTATTCCCTTTTGTCCGCAAACAACAATCTATGGTTAGAAGAGAAGGCATTTATTTCAATCGTGTACTAAGATTTGAAGATAAATTTCTCCCCTTTATTACTTAGATCAACAAGGCATAATTAAAAATTTAAAAGCAGTAAAAAATTCATAAATTACAAATAATTTATTGATTAGAAAAGATCTGATTTTTAAACTTCCCTTTTCTACTCTTTAATAACCTCTGGCCCAATTTTATAAAATCTTTATTCTTATACTGTTAGTTGCAGAAATCATTGGACTAGACCTGGTGGGTGCACCAGGACCGTGCAATAGTGCAAGCAGCAAGCTACCCTTTGGACCAATAGTCCACATATCAAATATTAAACCGATAAGAATATATACTACACTTGATCTTAGCAGAAAGGTCGAGAAAGGTAACTTCTGTTTATAATATTTTTTAACCTCACAACCGATATGGGATGAACTATTTAGTTTTGCACTCCTCTCTCAGCCCGTTGGTAATAAGGCAATCGAGAATTTACTCTCTCTGTAGACGAGATGTAACGCGCGATGATATTAAATTCTTCATCAGTCAAAAGTAACAACATTTTCAAAGTCTTGAAATAGCTCGACTTTGATCCAAGCGCACCAGTCATGAAAGCTCGTCTATGCCTCAGTATCGACCTTATAATACTATCTTTCCACAATTCACATACTTGCGATATATCATAGAATAAATAAGAGATAACATTACAATAGATACAAATATTTTTGTTCCATTTCCAAGAGTAACTTGGTCGATTTTCTGTCTATCAATATTGCTCGCTCCAATCACAAACCACCACGGCGCAACACTCATATATGATGCAATATCAGGACCTAAATTTCGTGCAACCTTCTGTGTTGCATGAGGATGAGCCAAGTGCAATATGATCATAAATAATGAAAGGTTTTGTGTTAGAGATAATTGAAACCATAAAGATGTCGACTCGATCAACTAGTGCAGTTTGGACATACCTTGTATTTTGAACCCTAAATCCGAAATGTAGTTCCTTTTTAAAATCGATATTCAAGAACATTCAGGCTCCGCAAGGTACTATACTTGTATTATTTTCATTTAGAAACTGACACAAAAGATTGTGAGATGTTTGATGTAAATATTTTGAGAATAATTATTTTTTAAGAAAATGTAGTTAAAAAACTGGGACAAGTTACAGGTTCATGCGCGAAATTATTTTAGTGGAAAAATCTGTGATTTGAAATGAATTTGAGAAAAAAATGAGTTTTATAAAGTCAATGCGAACGGCACCCTTTTTCCATTTAAGAATTCATCCTACGATAACATAGAATTTGGTGCGTGTGAGCATAGCCTGGTCCTTTGACAAATCTACACAAGGATTATTGAAATTGGCTCATCACTAGGCTCGCCTACATGATATTTTATTAAAAAGAAATTTAATTTATGTTTGGATAAGTAACTTACGAAGCAGAGTAGAGAATCCTACAAAATGTGAGAAGCAAAAGGAGAAAGGAAAAGAAGGGATCGAAAGTCAAAAGGACCTGCTCGTGTGGACATTGGCGTTCATTACGAGTAGGTCATATTTCACCTCTACACCTATCCACCTACAAAGAATGTTCCATTTACCATTACACATCACTCGCTCGTCCGGTTCTATTCCCTCCATTTCTCTTCTTCTGTGTTCGCACGTTCAAAAGCAATTTTTTTGTCGAGTCTGAAAATGAGAAGAAAGAAGGTAGTCGAACAGAAGCAGACCATTAGTCAAGAGGGACTTCAATTAAATTTAACAATTTTGTATTGTGTATATATAATTATATTACTACCGATGATTGTCTCCTTCGCATTCCGATCAAAGGGTGCTATGTACTGATCAATTCCCTAGCTATAGATGGTACATTAGAAATCCACTCGCATACATTTCCCATCTTGTAAAATTATTATTCCCTACCTGTATACCTATGTTTTTTGTTGGAAAGTAGGGATTGTGAATTTCCTATATGCCAATAAATCATTAAAGGGAATTGGAGGGAGTGGTTTGAATAGAATTCAAATTCATAACTTCCCTCAACTCTCATGCACTTCCCATCACTTCGAATTAAATGATGAGAGAGACAAGATTACAATAAAATGTGGAAAATTCGTATGGAAAATCACTCAGAAATAGAAAAAGTGCCTATAACCACATATATAGCATGTAAACTCACAAAATTAAGCATTTAGAATGTGGATAATAATTTCATTTCCATTGTGTTCGGATTGAGATTGAGATTATTGGGGAACAAGAAAATGCAAATTTTGGAAATTTGAAATGTAAGGTGATTCAACCATACAAAATCTTGAAATTCATTCTTTCAAGTAAAGATTCTTGACCCATAATTCATGTTCAAGTATTCGACGGATACCTACATTTTCAAAATCGACCGATGAAAAGAAAGTATCAATGGTCAGTGGTTGAACCAAGACTGAATTGGATCAAACCGGTAATTAAAAGTAAAGAAAAATAAACATCACAAAAGTTTGACAAAATAAGCCAATTTGCCAAATTACATATATTGACAAAATCACCTTTTTAAACTTGGCTACATTTAATTTTCATTACGTGCACTTCTTGTATTAAATGGGAATAGGCGAAATCATAAGCTTCACTGGATGATGAATTGTTTAAATCTTTTAATATCATATTAATGTGATATTAAAATAAAATTAGATGGTAAAATTAAAAGAATAAATTAAAATTAAAACAAAAAACAAATTCAAATAACTTATTTTGGGTTTAATTTTGTTACATTTTTCAATTAAAAATAACAAAAATCATAATAGCACATTATCGTATTAATAAAAAATTCACAAAGAAAGACAATACTTATAAAGATGATGTTGCTTGAAACTGTACTCTTTTTTCTTCATTCAGATTTTGTTCCATTAGATTTTCTTAACAATACTTTTATGAGGCAACATTTGAATGCTCCAATTTAAATTGTACTCTTTTTCCCTTATTTTTATATTTTTATTCCAATTTTTCTATCAAACAAGATTTTTAACGAGACAATTAT
>CAIGRK010332049.1:0-18610 GCA_903798315.1 Fraxinus greggii | reverse complement strand
CAAAACAAAACAAAAACAAAAACCCTAAAGAGAGAAAAATGAAAGACTTCAGACGTGCAAGTCTACTAAAGAATAAAAAAATGTTAAAATTACTTGTTTAAATGTTCAACAACTGATGAAAACTGTAAAATAGAAAACTCATTACAAAAAAATATTCTGGAAAGGGCTACATTCATTCGCACAAAAGTATAAAACTCAAGAACACAGAATAATCTTGTGAAACATATTTACACACTGAACCATTACTTTTTTGCAATGCAAGATCAGCGACTGAGTCTTAACTTAAAAGGAAGGAAACAAATAATAGAGATTTAAAAACTCAAGTCAACTGCACATCTCTTCATTAATCTTACCCTATTTGAAGACGAGAGACTTTAAAATTTATGATTATCTCCAAAAGACGACCACAAAAGAGAATATTTTGCGAAAATTCGAGGAAGGTCACACACAATATACATTGATATGGATATTTAACCTCATCATCACTATGATTGTATGTATATCTAGCCCTACAAGAACTTTAATCTTCGTAAACTGTGAAACATTGATGTGATGACTGCAGGTGTAATTGCTCTATTGGTGTACCTTGCTGTGTTTGCCGCGCTTGCAGTTACTATGTTGGCCTGCTTCATTCGTATATGGTGTTTTCCTAGAAGAGGGGAATATCCAACCCCAACCACGCGAGTATTAAGTACCCCACCACGTCCACAGGTTCGGAATGGTGTTGAAATGGGGGTAAAAGAGAAGAAAATTGACGATAAGGATGGGGACATGACTATATTATCCGGAGATGGTGGTACAGTAATAGCTGCTACAGCAGCCACCGCAGTTACTATTGAAGCCGGTACAATTGATGGTGGAGATGGAGGGGGCGGTTGCGGTGGGTGTGGTGGATGCGGCGGTTGCGGTGGATGTGGTGGTTAATATCATTATAAATGAATAGCATTGCTCTTTACAAAAATCCTTGTAAATTTGATTTTCTTTTTCCCTGGATTAAGAGGTCACATTGTCTGTTTGAAGTTATCTAGAAATAAAATGTGAATCCCTCCTCTTTATCTCTTTTTAATAATTTTTTTCTTAATTCTTAAAACTGCAGGCTTCAGTTGAAATGTATCAGCGTTAAATATGCTTTAGCATCTCAGGTTGATTTATCCTTTTTTTTATTTATGGTACTTTTTTATTTATGGTACTAAAATCCTTGAAATTAAAAAAAGAAGAATAGAGAATACCTAAATATGCGAGACAACCTTTTCTAAGGAATTTTCGGAAGAAGGGGCGCGTCCTCACAAAAGAGGTCGCAATGACAAGACCTGAGTGATTGTTTACCAAAACAAAAATCTCCGCAAGTCGAGTGTCAAACATTGTCAGTGCTGATCAAGATGTACTTGTCAAGTGAGTGTCATGATACGACTCCAACAAGTCTCTCTACTATCTTCGACGAAAAGATTATTCTCGTTGTCGTAGAGTAGACCATCCTTTTCCAATATAGTAGAGGGAGTTTTGATTGAATCAAAATTAATACATTTTGATAAAAGTTGATAAAATCTGTAATTGAAAAATTAATAAAAGTTGTGGATCCTATGAAATGTGTAGTTGAAAATAAGTTGGAAAAAAAATGAGTTTTACAAAACATGGACCGAACAAGGGCATGATATTCGAACTCGACTCAAGCTAACTCATAAAATTTAATATACATGTTTGACTTGCTTCGAATTACAAAATAACTAACATATATGTATAGATATCTCGATTGTTACCAAATTATTTGAATTACAATAAAAAACCCTCTCTAATTCCTTCATTTTCATTAATTATACAATAAGAAGTTTTTATCATATCCACTCGAAGCAAGAGATTGATAGATTAGTTAGTATTCCTAGTAGACATCACATGTACACATGCAACCACCTCTCCGGACCAATTAGCAAAGTCATTACTACCATGTTAATGCCTCGCCAATTTCAATTACAAAACCTACAAAGCTCCTAACAAATATGTGTACGTACATGGCGAAAAATTACACATATGTTGATTTGCTTTTTTTTTCATTTTGTTTTTTGTTTTTTGCCTGTTTTCCAGTCTCCATACATCAGGCCTGCTGCAGTGTAATACAGTAGTTTATCATCGAGTTGTTGGTAATTAATTTAAGGTTATGTGAAAAAGAAATTGTGTTTAGGACCCTACTTTGCGTTCCTTTTTGTAATGTTGTATTTTAATTTTTATGATTAGGGATTAAGAGCTTGTCAAATTCAACCATATATTTTGTGAAATTCATTATTTTTCCTAACATTTTAATTTTTAAAAAAAAAAGCATTTTTCCTTTCAAAAAAATCTCCCAAACAAGCTCTAAAGTTATAGTTGTCAATGAAAATTTATTGTTTCTCTTTTTCTAAATCAAATAATCTGAGTTTTGTTCTCTTATCATGACCAAGGTTTTGGCTGTCATAAAATAAGGAAATTTATATAATGCTTAGTTCTGAAAAGATAGTCAACAAGAGATATTTTTTTTTTTTTAAAATAGCAAACTTATATAAAAAATCACGGAAAAGAATTTTGAAAAGTTCAATATATTTGCTCAAAAAAGTCAATGGTTAAAAAATGTCAACAGTTGTAATTAGAGAGGAAAAGAAATAGCATATCGACATTCATTCATATGAGATAAATAATGCTTGATTTTGATTGAATTTATAAATTTATATCTAAATGGATACTAAAAGACGAAGGCAAGAAAGAAAAAATTGGGGTCACGTTTGGCACTCAAGAATACACCGTACAAGATTATGCATAAAATTATAGAAGATTGGACTAAGTATAGTATTTATAAGTTTTCCATTAGAAAAATGTTAATTTGAATTATATTTCTTATACGGCCTAAATCCAATGTCTCACCCTATATTATGTTATCCCGTAAACTTGAGAAAGATAATACGAACTACATTCTTATAAATAAAAAATTAAGAAATATTATTCACTTTAATTCACCATAAATACATTAGGCCACGCGAAAGTGATATACAAGTGGACACACTACTATATAAATCTTTGAAACCATGTGGTGGTGGGGAATGTGGTGGCGTTCATCATTTTTGAAACCATGTCATATAAATCTTCTATGTGACAAATACTTACAGTTTTCATGTTACTTCAATGGATAGGAATGACAATAAAATTCATTCAATCCGATATCCCGTGGGGCCAGCCCCAAATGAGGCGAGGACTACCCGCCTAACCGAGTAAACGAGATGGGGACAGGGCAATAGTCATTAATCCGAAGCAAGTATGGGGCGGGTACGGGAAACATAGTCCCCGCCCCGCTACCCGCCTATGCTCAATGTTAATTTCAAATTTAAATTCTTTATCGAATAAAAATAATAAATTTATCGTCATTTTTAAAAAGAACATAAATTGTTCTTAACAAATTAGTAAAAAGTAATAATATTTATTAACTAAAGACGTAAAAAAAAAGCACAAAATAAAATAAATAAAAAAGAAAAAAAATAAATGGGAAGATAAATGGGGAGGGGCCCGAACCCGTCCGTTCCGCTTTAACTGGGTATAAGGATGAGGTAATGTAACGAAAATACCTGACGGGATGGGGGTGGGGAATGGCCCCCCACATCTGTCCCATTGCCATCCCTATCAATGGATAAAGCTACTTTGTCAGAAAGATTTGATATAATTACTGTGTTTTACATTATTCAATGATAGAATGTCACGTGACATTTTGTCAATCTTTATATCAAAATTGATGTTGATGTAGCATGATTGTACTTCAATTAATCTTATCATAGAATGTCACATAAGTTGAGACGTAATAGTTATCAAACTTTTAGATTAAAATAATTGCACCATGCTTATGTATTTAGTAGCAATTTATGTTAGGTGGTGTCTTTGCTTAGAAGGAAATTGTTAGTTTTGGGTTGTCACAACTTCATTTCATCCTATGATTTTCTCCCCTACGTGCTGCATCCATAACCAAATCAAAAACTTCGAATAGAAAAGATAAATTCTTCAACGAATTTCGTGGGTCTGAATTCTTCATTTGTCTTCAAATTTTATCATCGCAAGAATGAGCTCGGTAAAATTATAGCATTTGACCCATTTAATAGTTGTTACAATGCAAAGGAAAGGAGTTGATGGGATGTGATAGTGTAATTTCTACACTTATTTATGTTATCGAAATTATGAATTTGAATTTCGTATAGTTCATATTGCTATTGATTGTGTGTGTTCGCATGTTTTAGATCCAATTTGCAGTCGATGAGGTACTAGGGAAAACAAGGAACAAAAGAAATACCGAAAAAGAACAGATCTTTACCTCCATGCTTAGCTTGCTTAACCTGTTGGATCTCCTGGACATGTCTGGCCTCCCACTTAACCTCGCGGCCACCAAGCATCATTGGCTTCAGACAAGGCTATGGCTTGAGATTTTTAAATCACATCGGCCTCCTCCAACGTTAATTGGGCGACCGCCAGTCAATGATCTAGCTAGAATCCCTTTTTTACTCTAACCTATCAATCATAGAGATAATTTGGACACTTTTCAGTCGTGATTTTTGGACTTAATAGACCACTATGAATAAGATATTTTATTGTTCATCATTAGGGCAGGCAATTTAGAGATTTTTGATAGCACAGACAAATAACAAAATTTGGGGATTTTGAAGATTGCAAAGGGTGGAAGTTGAAATTTGAGCTTCATTCTGACTAAAAATCAACGTATAATTAACTAGTTAATAAATTATAACTTAATTTTAGCTGAGAAAGTAATAGATAACAATCATTCCTTGTTACTTCTTTCTGCTTCAAATAAATCATAAGATAAAATTAGGGCTAAATAAGTAATAGGGTTTTCGTGTAAACAATCTTTAGATTCCCTTTACTGAAAGTTTTACGATATAGTTCATTTGCAATTTTTACCGAACACGATGTATTTTAGTAATTGACTAAGCATCGAGTAAGGGAGAGAAAATGTGATTTCAGGGTTTTAAGATGCAATATTTGAAGAACTTAACTAAAATTACCCGAAGAAATTTTGACTAATTGAAATCGTCCCAAGTAACGCACCAAAATTATGATCAATCGACTTTCATACATTAACAAAATAAAATAAATAAATAAATAAAATCAAATATACTCCTTTTTCTTCAAACAGCTTTTCTTGTATATTGACATTGCATATTCTCAATTAATGAATCAAGAACTAATGTTATCTCTATAGAAAAAGAAAGCTTTATGATTTCAATCAACTGTAACAAACGAAATTAACAAAGTTCGAAAAAATTCCCTAACTTTTTATGAATCATGTTAGTCGTAGAGTTGATCGTTATTATTTTTATTTTTTTTTACTTAGAGCACCCACAGCTATCAATAGCGGAAGCTGTGGTGGTGGTGGATGTGGCGGGTAGTGAAATAAATTGAACTATCTAATTCTTTTTTTTTTCCCCGTGTTAATTAGTTTATCATCGATGAGGTTATAAACAGGATTGGATTAAATTAATATTTATCAAGTCTAATTGTGATAATTGGCTAATTTCAAGTCGAATGTGTTGTTGAAAAAGAAATTAATATTCGTAAATTGACATTTTTATTACATGTATCTTTTTACATCAAGAAATTAATATTCGTAAAATTTCGTTGTTGACTATTTTTTCGTCACTTAAAAGTCTTAATTGGTGGAAGAATCATTGACTGGAAAATTGTGTTAAAAAAATGCAAAGTCATATTTCAAAAAATATGCCACTCATTTGAATTTGTATTATTTAGCAAATTATCAATTTATGATACGAGACCACAGATTTATATAGCCCCTGTTTGATAGGGACTAAAATTATTATTTTATCGATCTATCGATATTGGTTGAATCATTATTTTCTCAAATAAAAAGATGATATTCCTAATTAAATCAAAATAAATATTAATTTTAAACAATTATTAAAACGCGGTGGTTATATATTAATTTTAGATATTCTTATTAAAATGGGACTTCTCATCCTCCTATTAAGATAAGAATTTTAAGTATGTTAGAATTCTAAACGAAATAAAATTCAATCTTTTCTTAAAATTCTTTTAAGAAGCAAAGAATATCGAAATTACGTCTTTGAATTTCAGGTGTATTTCTTCTCTTCCCTTCTTCCTCTAATTGAAAGCATAACTCGAAATGTTCATATTGTGATTCTTTGTTCTCTGTGGCTGCAGAGTTTCTATCTATTAGTGTGATCAATCTTATCGAGTTTTACGTACTAAATACTTATTTGTCTCTACCAATCGAGTTTGATAGAATATATCTCCATTACGTTTTCAGGATTTTCTGCTGAAGTACTTGAGCAATTATGGGTATAGGTAAGTATCGAATTCCAATTTATTGTTTATTTTTCTTTGATTTTAGTCTTTCATATTCAATTTGCCGTCACAAATGAAATATAAAAGTTTAGGGTTCCGTTGTGCTCTAGGTTATAATTGATTTTATCTTGTAGATTCATTCCAAAGCCATTTGGAAAAGTTTTTGAAAAGTTAAAAACGGTTATTAAGATTAAAAAAATTGCTATTTATAAACATGTTATAATAATTTTGTTAAAGTACTTTTTATAATAAAAGAGTTTTTAAAGGAATCTGATTTAAATTAACTTTCTCAAGAAGCTCTTATATAAGAAATAAAAGCAAAATCAAAAGACCTACCAAACGACCTCTAATTAAGTTAGCTAATTTTTTCGCGATTGCCCGTTTGAATAATGACTACGTAATATTATAAAAAATAGAAGAAATATGTAATAATTTTATCAATGAGCTATGGTATGAACACAATTTTATATAAATACTTTAGGGCGCGAGAGAAAATGGATGGATGAGAGAGAGGAAGAGTGAATTAGCTAAAAATAAAAATCACCCCCTCCCAGAAAAAAATATTTTCTTTCTTTTTGAGAAAAACTGTCACATAATCAAACGTTGGAAGATATTTTTCATGAAAAAATTGTCAATCAAACACCTTAAAACTAAGAATTTAGATGAAAAAATGACATTTTCATAAAAAATAAAATCAATCAAACATACTCAAATATGTCTGCATTTAAATTCTATAAAGTGAAACAATACATGGCAATTTTTAACTTCATGTAGATTGATTTCAGTACTAATGTTTTTTCTTTTAGATATTTCAATTTGGAACAAAAAAAATCATTTATTATTATTATTATTATTATTATTCTTTTTTTTTTTTATCATTGAAAGTGACGTTCATGCAGCTTCTGATCAAGCATGTTTCATAAAATTTCTTCTTTCCTACTTGCAGTACTAAATTTTTGAGATAATTTAAAGCTATAGGGATAGTTCCACTCATTGTTTTGACCTTTCAAGATAAAAAGCGAAAACGTTATTTCCAGACTTGTTCACGACTTTTGCCCTNTTATTATTAACTTCATGTAGATTGATTTCATTACTAAAGTTTTTTGTTTTAGATATTTCAATTTGGAACAAAAAAAAAATTATTTATTATTATTATTATTATTATTATTATTATTATTATTATTTTGCTCCAATTGTTTGTGGTTGCAGCAAATCGACTTTCGAGTTGTTTCGGAAAAACGAGCCCAAGAAGAAGCATGCTGTGACATGGACCGTCACAATGCTCCCACCTCGTCCCGACGTCCAGAAAGGCCTAAAATGTCCAGTCGTGAAAGGTGCAATTCTTTCGTCAGTGCAACAAGATGTTGAGAGATGTGTAAAATGTTCATGTACCATTCATTCGTCAGTTCGCCCTGATGTCGAAAAATGTGTAAAACGCCAAGTCAAAACAAGTACCGTTCCCCCACCAACTCGATGTAACTTGAAGATGTGTAAAGCCGAATAGTGATTCTAGCAGTGGAGCAAGAGCACATGATGGAGCCATAGAGCAATCAGCAGCTATTAGCACCACCATTCAGATTCCTGTCACCCTTCTATGCACCATCAGCATTAAAATATTTAATTTATTTATTTATTTTTTTAATTTTTTTGCAAGATTAGGTTTAATTTTCTTTCTAGTTTTATAATTTTAACTCTTATTACAACTTTCTCCTTTCTTTGTTGATTTAATGGAAAAATATATATTGAACTTCGACAAGCTATCAAGATCAACTCCAGTATTCGATTACAAATCAATAAATGTCTAGTTTCATTTTAGATTTTACCACTGGACTACAAAGAAAGTGCAAAATTGAGTAATTTTTAAAAATTTATAAATAGGTTTTCTCTTAATTGTTTTCCTAGTCATCTTCTTGACTCCAATAGGCTTGATGTTTGCAAACTTGTTGATTTCAGGACGACTAACATGGTATTGCACAGGGATATGAAGAGAGAAAAAAAAATCTACCCGATCAACTCAATAAGCAGGTGTTATGGAGCAACGTGGATAAGTCATAACCGACTAGTAGATATAATTTTCATCATCCATTATCAGAAGAGCAAAGTTAAGGTACCATTTTAGTTAATAAAATGGCATTATCCACAATAATTATATGTAAATATTTTGATCGTCAATTTCAAAATACTTTACTAGCTTAGTTTATTGTAAATGAATTAAATAGTTGTCGT
The DNA here is from genome assembly GCA_903798315.1 of Fraxinus greggii. NCBI lineage: Eukaryota > Viridiplantae > Streptophyta > Magnoliopsida > Lamiales > Oleaceae > Fraxinus > Fraxinus greggii. The sequence continues at coordinate 10,042 of CAIGRK010332049.1, read as the reverse complement.
ATTAGGTTGTCGAAACTACTATATAGACACACAAATTTCTCATATTCGAATGATATGTTTTTGAGCGAAATATTGATTGGTTATCATTCAAAACTTTCTCCCTCCGCGTGTTTTATCTAGAATATTTTGTGGAGGTTTTTTCTAAGCCCCTGTTTGGTGCACATTTTTACTCCAAGAATGTATTTTTTTGTTGATGTGATGTGGAATATGTGGTTGAAAAAGAAAGAAAAGTTATTGATATGATGAAAAATATTATTTTATTGAAAAATGTGTGTTTGAAAATAAATAGAAAAATGAGAATGAAAAAAATAATATGACTCAAATAAGACAAAATATTGTCTATGACTCCGTTCGATCTTGATTAAAAATCTTTTTAGTGCTCTCTCTTCCGACAAAATAACCTTTATTATTTATATATTATAAAAACTATAATTAAATATCCATTTTGAAAATAATTATTTGAGTTAAATAATGTAATGAGATAATGGAACTTTAATGGGGAAGCCGACATGATTGGTGGAAGCAATAAGGGATCACATCACGAGAGGTAGGATTCCATTCATTAGTGTCAAAGCTTCAAAAGGATTGTAAAAATCAAACTCATGTGAACCAAATATTCCCATGTGTGCTAGCTAACAAGGCTAATTTAGATTTTGTACTTCTTTCTTTTAATTTTAATGAAAAGAATTATTCTTACATGAATTCAAACATTCAATTTTCAAAAAAATAAATAAATAAATAAATAAAAATGACACGACCTGTTCCATGCAGTCAAGACCGTCACGCGTTCCGACAATGAATATCAAGACTAGGCGTCAAACTTATCATTCATTGTCAAAAACATATCATAAATAGCATTGATAGTTGGTCCAACACCTAACTAACATCCATCGCCTAGGCTTGTCACGTCTTGAGTCTACTAGATTTCCAGATTTAGAGTTTGACGCCTACTTACAAGCTTAAACAAGCACAATTTAAGTATGATTTGATTTTTTTCTTTTAAGAGAATCGAATAGTTTTTTAGATAAAGAAGTGAATGATTTTATGATTCATATATAATCAGATAAATCAGATATGTAATCAAACCTAACTTTGACTGATTCCCTAGTATATATAAATTGAAATTATTAACAACTAATTATAAGTATTGGAAGAATTTTTCAATTATTCAAAGGGACAAAAATCCAGCTTTTAAGCATCTTATTTGGGCACCGGACAAATGTTAGGTCCAATTTACATAGTCAATTTCATGTGAAATCCATCCAACATATTCCACTTAACAATATAAAGATTAAGTTATTTAGCTTTCAATTAGGGTCCATTTGATAGCACGAATTTCACGAAAAATGTCACATCCGAAGAAAATGAATTTCATTTTGGCCGTTTGATTGAAACGTGGAAATGAAAATCGAATTCCAAGGTACAATCACTTTAAACTGCATTTTTTTTTTTGTTTTCACGGAAAACGAATTCATATGGGTTTTGTGAATTTTTATATTCCAACTAACATGGAATTAAAAATTTTTTCCAACTTTACATATCAAAGGGACCCTTAAAGTTGTTGTATGTCTACCTAAATATTGCTTTATCCCTGGGATTCATTTTTATAATCACTATAATCACTTGTCTTAATAATTAGTGATTATTTAATAAAAAAGTAGACAAACTAAAGAAGCGATGGTGCTTATTTTACGTCGATCTACGTGCATATTGGACATTTATTAAACATATCATAGATTTTCAACATGAAAGAACAATATTCGTTGGCAAGATAGGTTTGATATGATTTGATACTTTACATATTCGTTAAATATATGTCTAGTATGCACTACTCAGTGACGCTAGACATGATGACAAAGAACAAAGAAAAGTAGACGAACTAAAGAAACGGTGGTGGCTATTTTAATCTAATAAATTAAACGTATAATAGACTTTTAACATAAGAGACACGACATTAATTTGTTAATATAACAAGTTTGGCTAGACACGATGACAAAGAACAAAGAAAAGTAGACAAACTAAAAAAATGCAGTGGTGCCTATTTCGAGTGAATAACATAGAATTTGATGAATCTAAACTACTGAACATATCATAAATTTTTAATATTTGAGAGCACAATATTCGGTAAGATGATAAGTTAGGCACAACTGATTACTTACATATTGGATAACGATATATTGAATATGTAGTACTCGATAATACTAACCGTATTGAAGAAAAAGTTTCAACTTTATTTTGAAGGTGACTAAATGGGATAAGTTCATTGTTCACTTAACTTTGCTCCTTTTTGACCTAACATAATCTTAAAGGTAGTGCCTGTCCTCGATGCTACCCTGTTTAGACCATACATAATTGAATTTTTCTTGTTTCCCTCGAAAGTGTTTTGATGGTAGACAGAGACATCTCATGTATGCTTTTTGGCCTTCCTAACTGGATGCGGTCCCTTTGTTTTAATACTTAGGTCACATGATTGGTTGCTTCAAACTCATTTAAACTTCTATTTAAATTTATTATCGTACCATGATAGTTGAAGAATGACCAACTAAACGTATTTAGTTGAATCAGCAATAAATTAAACTTTATTCTCACAAAATTTACAATCAATCGGAGGTGTCCATTTGTTGTAACTTGCCGCTAGGAAAAGACTCCTCGATGAAGGGTGTATTAAGAACTTAAGATGCATGTTATAACACGTGAACATTTTTTTTAATGATTCAGTTGTCCAAGTTTCGTCCGACTAATTTTGAGGAGTGGCGGTCTTCCCCATTGGTTCGCCACCCGGTTAATCTGGATGTGATCGCAGTTTATACACACTTGGACCTAACATTAGACGGTTCTCCTTCACGTGGACATCTGCTTTTCAACATAGATGTCGCCTTCTAGCTGCCGTGGGGATTCGACCCTTCGATATCCTGTAGAGAACCCTCCTGATTTACTACTACGTCATACCTTGTGGGACAATGAACTCTCTTCTTTTGTTTGAATTTGAGATTGACCGTCAAGAACTCAATCAAAAGTAATAGAAAATTCAAATAGAAATAATACTTGTATACGGAAGGGATAAGATGTCCACTGGCCACGTGCCTACTTATGTTTGGTCTTTGGAATATGACATTGATTTGCATTTTTATTATTTCCCGATTTAAGTGTTTATTATTTCCCTATTTAAGGGCTTGATCTTGTTGAGAGGAGCCAATGTGTTTTTAAGTACACGTACCCTTTGAAATTTCTCTTTATAAGTTCTTTTGCTTAGTATCTATATTTCTTGAAGATCATGGCCTCCATGGTAGCTGATAATTGGGAATCGGTTGATGGGTACGATTATTTTATCAATACTGAAAATTCAAAAATTGGTCAGAGTGTTCTTATATCTCTACTCGAGGAATCACAAAACGAAGATTGCGACGACGAACGATTGGAAAGCGTGATGCGGTCTCTAGAGGCCGAAATCACGCCCAACAATACTAATTGTTATTCATTTGATAATCTCGAATGGCAGAGTGATCCATTAGAGTGTCAATCGTCAAGTGAGGAGTCGGTGAATGAGCTGGAAATCAAGATGGAATCCTCAAAACTACATGATCTTGATTTCCAATGGATGGATTTGGAGATGGATCCTTCTTCACCATGTGGTGGTGGCTTGGCAAGTTGGTACATGGATCCATGTGAACAAGAGATGGGTGCAGTGACATACTTTGGTGGACTGAAAAATTATTCTTATGTTAGCTATGGAACTCCATTAATAGCAGAGCATGAGTATGACCTTTTATGGCAAGAAACAATTGTCTCACATATGAAAAACTGAAAGTTATGTACATAGAGTGCTCCAATTATCGAATAATTAATGGTTTAATTTTCATATTTCTCTACTTTTAAAATTTTTAACTAAAGCTCCCGAATCACAGAGTCGTCCCTACTTCTTGTATTTGCTAATTTTAAGTAAAAGTTGTTGCAACGGTCCCTAACATTTTTAATTTTTGCAGACTTTACCCTAATTTTCATTTTGTACTAGCTAATGTCCCTGACCTTTCATAAATATGCAACTAGAGTTCAAATGAATAAAAAATAGCTATTTGACCATTAGTTGAACAAAAAAGTCAAATTTGATTAATTTTGACCAAATTAAAGGGACAAAATGGCACTTTTCATTTTTCTCATATTAAATAAGTTAAAAAATTAAATTAAAAAATCTAATAAATAAAAATAAATATATAACCTTACTCCACTTCACCAAATCAAAATTTGATGAGGTCTTTTCTTCTCCGACTAGACCTATCGGAAATCGCGACCATCGCCACCTTCGACCCACACCGCCACCTTCGACCCACGCCCGCCACTGTCAATATGAAACCAAAAATCAAATTATCTCTATCAAACCCGTAAATCAAATCCAATCCCACCCAAAGATCGAGATTTGAAATCCCAAATCCTGCATCGATTGTTTGTCCTTTTTTTTTTTTATTGAAATACCATTGTCTGACTAGACGCCTAGATAGTGGGAGTTGACCGGTGATAGTCCGCGACGGTGGGCGTGATCGGAGGATAAGTTTTCAGCAATTTTTGAGTTCTTGATTTGGGGATTTTGGGTGGTTATTCTGGTGATATCCGGTGGAGTTAGGGCTGGTAGTTGGGTGGGATGTGTAGAGGGGGAATGAAGGCTTTCCATTAATGTGTAGATCCGACGGTTTGGGTGATGGTTTCAACAACCGAGAGGCCTATTTTTGCAGACTCTTTGATTTTAATTTTTTATTTGGGTTCTATTTGGCAGTGGGGAAGATAGTAGCAGATGTGGTGGTGGATGTGGATTTGGTAGTGACGTTTTGGTTTTGGGTAAGGTTTGGGGGTAGGTGTGAATAGATATTGGGGGAGAATATAAGTGGCTGTGGTGTCGCCGATGTTGGTGGTTGATTTTCAGTTGTGGGGGATAGGTTGGGGATGGGTTGGGTTGAAGAAGAAACCATTTTTCCTTTGGTTATTTATTTTATTTTTGTGATAATTTTAAACTTACCATTTTGCCCCTTCTAATTTCGTCGATATTAATCAAATTTTGACTTTCTTGGTCAACTAACGGTCAAATGGATCCATTTAGACTCCAGCTGCTTATTTATGAAAAGTTAGGGATCTTCGCTGGCACAAAATGAAGGTTAGGGTAAAATATGTAAAAATTGAAAAGGCTAGGGACCGCACATCAATTTCCCCTAATTTTGATGGGTCACGAAAATATTGGAAAATTGTGAGATATATTTTAATTTTCCAAGAATGGTAATATATGCTCAAGTTTTTAACACAAAACTTGCAAAAATCCGTGAACACCGGTATGCATTTAGTAGCAAATAGAAAATTACACGTATGAGTTTTATAATTTCTAGATGTTATGTAGGCTCACAAGTACGTGTCTCGACATTATAAACAAAAAGATGAAGAGTTTAACGGCATCGAAAATTAGTTACATTATTATAATATAATTCTCATAAAAACTTGAACTTAAAATTTCAGTCATTCTTAATTTTACTCTAATTATTTTTTATTATATGATTTATGCCACTTGATTTTTATTAGGTCACACAACACATTCATTGCACCATCACTTTTTGCTTTATTGTTACACCAAGATTTGCACAATCCATTTCTTGAAGATCATGTTTGTATGCTGTCTTTTCAATTACTATATACAATAAACCATGATCTGGACCATCTGGCTCAATTGGAGAGTAATTTGCAAACAAATAAAAAAATGGTTCTACTTCAACTCTTCTTTTAATTTTAATTTATTATTTATTGTACCGTTGAATCGAGCCTGGAAGGGGCCCTATGAATCGAGCATCAACAGTAATAGTCGGCATCTTGTAGGGCAACCTTAGGACAGTAGTGTTTCATATAAAAAAAAAATTTTAAATCCTTGATTTAAAAGTAAGTAACAAAACAAACTTAGATATTAAACAATCCTAGATGCACATGAATAGTAGTTGTAATAATAAATATAAGATTTATTTGATCCAATGTAAGTTCATCCATCAATTATATTCATAATTAGGTATGGGTGCATGAACAGTGGGAACATCATGGGACACTGTCACATGCTAGTTGTATAATATCTCCCTATATATATAGTAAACTTCCCTCCATAATTTGCATCCTCTCTAAATTTTCATTCCATTCTCTCATCTTCCACTCTTGTTTTCTTTCTTGCAATATGGCTAGCAGTATAGCAATTGAAACTTCTTTCTCTGACTTGGACGATATCGAGTTCTCGGATATCGACGGTGCCCTTCTCGAGTCATTACTTGAGTCACCGATGGAGGGTGGAGACGGTGAAACGTTAAGAAATGTAATCCAATCTCTGGAAGAAGAGATTTCAGATCATAATTCGATGCCCGAGACTTGTGAAGGTTATGTGTATGATTGTTCATCACTTGATTTGGATCTAATGGACATTTGTTCAACATCATCTCCTGATTTTGATTTTGGTTGGACTACAGATTATATGACAAATTATTTGATGGAGCATGGTGCAGACGAATTTGTAGGGATTGAGGATTATTCACAAGATTATGGGGTACTACCCTTGGAGGAGATGGGTTATACATCTTTGTGGCAAGAAACTTATCAGTACACAACATATGGCTAAAATCTTAGCATGCTTTAATTTTTGTTATCTTTGAATCAGAAAAAAATGGTTCAATCTGTAGTATTGTTTTCTTAGTACTTGATATATGTATACATTTTAATTGTAAAGCATTGAAATTCGCCCTGTTTGGTTTTGCTAGAAATCAAATTTTTAGTAGATTTTGATAAACGTTGATGATATGTGTAGCTGAAAAGTTGACAAAATCTATATCTCTCATGAAATGTACGATTGAAAATGAGTTTAGAAAAAAATGAGTTTAAAAATAGAGGTCAAATAAGGCCTTCTTATGTCAGTTGTAAATCTATATTCATGTGAGAAAACTTGCCATGGCCTTACACCATATACTAGTGCATCTAAAATTCGAGCATATAAAATAAACTCTTAAACTTGACCTAGTAAATATTTAAAATAACTTCTTTATCAAAAAATGCTCATTTTATAAAGTATCATAGATGCACATGAGTGCTAGGGTCACCAGGGTTCGCTGTAAACGTGGTGGTTGCACGTGCAGACAATGCTATAATTCTTCATATTGACCAAATATGAAAAAAGGTTTGATCCATTGTAAAGTATATTTAACTAATGCAAGGAAATATCAAGGGAAAGTAAGAGGAGCTATAAAGAGAGAGAAAGAAATGGTAGAAAGAATTCTCTTTTCACTTTTATACTTTTTGGATGTCATGGCTTTGTATTTATCGGCATACAAAGAGTATTTCAATAGACATAAGTTTGTTAAGATTTGTGATTTCATCTTAAAAGGTCAACTTTGTTAAGAGGAATAATCCAATCCTTTTATGTTTACGTTTTTATTCGATGTGAGATTCTATAACAGGCCCCTCGTTTGAGCATACCAATTTTGAAATTCGTATGCTCACTTTTGAAGTCTTAACTAAATCGAATGAGCTCTGATACCATGTTAAGATTTGAAGTTCCATCTTATAAGGTCAACTTTATTAGGAGAAATAGCCCAAANAAAAGGTCAACCTTATTAAGAGGAGTAACACAATCCTTTATAAGTTGGTTTATGTTTACATCTTTATTCTATGTGAATTCTATCCCTTAATATGTCGTCGCAAGATGGTAACTCGTTTGAGCAGACCAATCTTAACATTCGTATGCTCACTTTTGAAGTCTTAACTAAATCGAATGAGCTCTGATACCATGTTAAGATTTGAAGTTCCATCTTATAAGGTCAACTTTATTAGGAGAAATAGCCCAAACTCCCGCAAGACGGTGGCTAGTTCGAGTAGATCAATATTGAAATTTGTGTGCTCAATTTTCTGAGTTTTATCAGATCGAATTGCCTGTTTGAGCTTAATGGACTCTGATACCATGTTAAGATTTGAGATTTCATCTTAAAAGGTCAACATTGTTAAGAGGAGTAACTCAATTCTTTATAAGTTAGTTTATATTTACATCTTTATTTGATGTGTGATTCTATTCCTTAACAAAGCTATAATAGTCCCCTTTGAATATCTAGCCCATGTTTGAGCCTCATTTTTTCAAGAATACATTTTTTCAAAACTTATTTTGATCCACACTTCTTTCATAAAATAATTACACAAATATTTCCAAAAAAAAAATTCCTTATTTTTTAATCACACGTTTTCCAAAAAAATCACAATTTCATAATACATTTTACCCCAAAAATAGGGATCAAACAGGGTCCTAGTAATAATGAATGTCTCGTTAAAATTTTATTACGAAAATTTAGTGAAAATTTTTGGTGAAAGAAAAATGTATATTACTCTTTAAATATGCTATCATAGTTGCTTCATTAAAAAAAATTTGAGAAAACAAATCTTAGTAGGACTAAATCTCGATTAATAGAAAAAGAGTACAACGCTTATTTTCTACCCGCGTGATGATGATAACATTTGAAATCTCTGAAGTGGGGCATTCCAATATTGTTAATCAACCTCTCAAATGCTATAATAGGTAATGCTTTTGTTTTTGGCCACCCACATAAAGTCATCATCACGATAGCTAAATGTGAATAGATAAACTGGTTACTATCGAGCTTTTTGCATATTAGACCAATGACATATATCATAATAATCAAATAGTTTTAATTTTAATATTAATTGTCCCTATGGCACAATATGTTTTATGTTCAACCTTATTTTTCGAAGAATCGTATCTTGCTAATAAACTTTCTGAAAAATGTCATGTCAAATCATATCCTGTTGAAGAAGAGAGATATTTGGTGATTTGAAGAATATTTGCTAATATTGAAGAAAATATTATGACGTCATTCGAAGAATATTGGTTGACGATAATTGGAATGTTTACATAATTTGTTATATTCTTTTTGTGATTGTCTCATATAAGGAAGTCTTTTTGTAATATATGTGTCATTGTAACACTTCGAATATAAGTGAATGTAGTTTTCTCTCTTCTCCCATGGATGTAGGTTTGTCACACTGGCGTCGAACCACGTAATTCTTTGTGTTCTTTCTTATATATTTTATTCTTCATATCCCATTATGAATAAAAAAACACTTCTACTTCCACTATTTTTTAAAATTATAAGTACTTTTTTGGAATAACCATTATTATTTTAATATAATATTATATCAATATTTTTTTTTCTTTAGTATTCTAAACTTATTATTTTGACCCAGTTTCGTAATAGACAAAAGTTTTATATTATAGAACTCAAATTTCCACCACCGGCAGTTAAGGAAATACATTTGTGACATGTCTGATAGAGTGAATTAAACAATATTAACTAATATTAAAAAGAGTAAAAAAATTAATTTATTGTCCATCGTATAATATGTTTATAATGTAGGACAATTAGTTTTGGAGTTTGAAGAAGAGATGGATCGAAATGGGCAAAAATTAGGGTTTTCAACTCTCCATACCGTCCCAACCAGCGTTTCCCCAGTTGAGGTCGTTTCCACCCTCAAATTTGCTGTTTAAGGCATGTTGGCGAGTAGTTGAAGTTTTATCCTTTTTTTCTTTTTTGCATTTTTAGTTGTTTTGATTTAGTGGATGTCTATTTTGATCTTTTTGCTTAAATTAGGGTTCTCAAAGACTATTTAAAATCTTTTGTTATCAAAATAAAGCAGATTTCGTTTTTGGTTTTGATACTATTTTCTGGAGGTTTCCAGTTTTTACTAGCTAAAGATTTAGAACTTTCGTTCTGCGTCAGTTAGCTGAGTCATGATATAAAGATGCATAGGAGGTGCCTTTATGAATATAGTATTCACGGCATAAATCAGTATCATGTCCCTTAGGACACTTATGTTTTACATAAACAATTAATGCTCCAACTCTATAACAAACCGAATACCTTAAGTCCTTGATTATCAATTAAGAAACAAACACAATTATTAAACAACCCTAGATTCACATGAGTGGTAGTTGTGAGATATGATTCAACTTCAAATCTGTTGACTCCAAAAAATG
>CAIGRK010331915.1:0-16535 GCA_903798315.1 Fraxinus greggii | reverse complement strand
TATGAAATGAGCTCATTTAAAGTCCATTTCTCCTTTTGATAGTTGTATCCGACCTTGAATTAATTGTATTATGGAGGAAAAGAAATTAAAACTAACTGCACGAGCAAATCATCAGATAGCTCAAGCTTTAGTGCCTTCAGTCTTGAAGCAATATGAGACATCTCGAGTATCTACTCCGAATATTTCATTTTTCTTTTATACCTTAGTGAAACTAAGCTCGCCAAAAGCGTACTAGTTTCAGTTTTATAGCTTTTTGTAAAGCGTTTTTCAATTTCATCAAGAAATTTCATGGCAATAGTTATCTCATCAGACACAACATGATTTTGGAATACCATAATTCATGATCATAAGACTCGTGATGTTTGAACGATCTCACTTTATCAAAGTCTCATTTTTCATTAACGGAACTTTAATCCGTAAGTGCAACATGTTATTCAGTCCTTAACGCAAGGTCTAAGTCCATGCAGTCAAGAACGATCTGAACGTTTTCTTTCTCGTCCTTAATGTTGGTTCTATTTAGAATGGGAATAGAGTTGATATTTGCAGATATTGTAGAAGTAGAAGAGTTAATCGAATAGAGAATGAAAATCAAAGAAATATGTTAATATTAAAATCCGTATTAAACAATTAATTAATTCAAATAATGGTATACCCCATCGCAAGAGACTTGGCACAACATTGATATTTAGTATTCGGACAAAAATACCAATTTGTAAGTGATACTCTTGATGGAGTAATCAAATATTGATACTAAACTACGTCAAACAATAAATTTATCTTTGTACCGATTTGTTGTTCACATGAAAAAAAAAACTTTACAATTGTCACATATTTATTACTACAGATGTTCATTTAATTCGGTCAAATATGTACCTTCCTTTAGACTGATGAATATCTGCATAAATTACAAACACACAATCTTCCTAATATTTCAAATAAATTAATCTAGACAAGAGATGTTATTTTGTTAACATATTGTTTCAACTAATTTATTTAGGAAAATTAGTAATTCAAAAGAAATTTTAATACCAAGATTTGAATTTAATTGTTAATTCCTTATTATTTTGTTTTAATATCTAAGATATTAAAACAAAATAAATAAATAAATAAAACTTGAATAGGAAATAGGCACTACGTGCGCCAGTAGAAATCGGGCGAAGTAGCGCTTAGCAGGCACTCCGAACATGTTGTAACGCAGAGCTGCAGCATCGCATTTGGGCACCGCAATGCCGCGCTCTGTTATAATGCCGAAAAAGTGCCCAAAGTCCAAAATTTTGATATTTACTATTTGGGTTCACATTCCAAAATTTTATAAAACTAAACTATGAATTTCAACCCTAAAAAATCATTCTTAATCTCAATGTTTTAACATAAATTGACTCTGATACAACTTGTTGAATTTTTATAAAACATTATGAATTGCTAAGATCTCCATGTCAAATCATCAAGAGAATTAATTACTACATAACATACATTGATCCATTGCTTCGTATCTTAAATATTGAATATTGAAGCTTTAATATTTTGTCTTCAAGATCAACATGCAATCCCCTCTTGATTTATCTGCTTGTTTCTTGATTAATTGATCTTGATTCTTGATTGTAATTTTTGAATCTTCCTTTTTAGTATACTTTCTCAATCAATTCTTATATTGATAGGATGAAACAAAGAACGTGAAATTGCATATTAACTGTAAATTATAACCCTATATATAGTTTCCATATGTATTACGCACATCAATAAATACAATCATAATGGAATCTAGTCTTTACACATATAATTCGGCCTCACTTTATTTAGATGTCCAAAAATCCAATTGTTTATTGGATCACTTTAATTTTAAACTTAACGTTAATATAACATTTATACACAATTAATTACATATGTCGACCCACATGACAAATTAAATATTTTTCCGACATCCCAATCAACCCATCGGCCTATCTTAGAAGAGACATCAGTGTTGGGTTTAATACATCCAATTTAGGGAGCCATTCATTTCAGCAACAGAAGCAGCCTAGTGCAATCCAACTAGGAGGGCAGATAGTGGCCCTACAATATTCTTATAACTCAAGCCTACACAATAGAACATGGAAGAGAAAGGAAAAGAAGAAGAAGAAGAAGACGACGACGACGACGAGGAGGAGGAGGAGGAAGAAGAAGAAGAAGAAGAGGAGGAGGAGATTTTAGTGGGATTTAATAGTGGTTTAATTGGGTTGAGTTATATTAGTCATATTGAAGTGGTGTATTTATTAAAAGTTAGTTTTAATTGGGGTGAATTTAAAATATAGTGAAGATTTTTTCATCAAAATGCATTTTTGATCAGTGATTTGATTTCATTTTAACTGCACATTTTTTAATAAAATAATATTATTCGTAAATCCAAAACTTCTTATTTTTTTAACAGCGCATTGCTATTTTTTAACCCAAAACTTTTTTTTTTATTGCTATTTTCGTGTTAAAATTACTGGAAGCTGGGCCTGAAATCGTTGGGCTTGTAAACAAACTCCAATTGACCGGACCTTTCAGATATCAACACGGTTAGTTTTTGGTCAAAACTGAAAAGTCACTAAAACGAAACTTGTCAATAGCAAAAAATCCCAACCTCCCTACTTTTTGATATTTTCACCTCCTTTTTCATTTTTCCCCTGTATAATTTATTTCACATTTCTTCGAACATCAGCAAAATCACCATCGCTTACTTGAAGAAAAGCGGTGGAAAAAAATGGCCGATCAAATCGCACGAGGAGAAGAATTCGAGAAGAAAGCGGAGAAAAAGTTGAGCGGATGGGGTCTCTTTGGCTCCAAATATGAGGACGCTGCCGATTTATTCGACAAAGCTGCCAATGCGTTCAAGCTTGGCAAATCCTGTAAGACAATTCATTTGATTAATCTCAATTTTCATACTATTATTAATCGATTTTTTTTTAATATGATTTGTTATGTCTCTGTGTTAATTTTAATATATGCGGTGGTGCGATCTTGATATTCATTTGTTTTAATTGTTATTGCCGTATAGGGTTTTTATTTATGTAGATTTTATTGGAATTGGCTGGTGATGGATCTTGTTGTGTCTGGATGGAAAGTTTTATTTTGGAAAAACTGAAGTTTAATCAATAATAACGGGAGTTGGAACGAAAGTATATCTCTTATCATTTAGTTTCTTCAGTTTTAGCTTCTTCTACTCTACCGTTTTACTTTATTTGGTGATAACAATAAGGCCACTCCGTGCATGTTGGTTTTCTTGGGATCAGGTTCACACTTTTTAGAATTTGATTCCTAAGCGAATTCAGACTGGTTGTTTTTTAATCTCTTGTTAGCTGTATCCAGTTTTGAAATATGAAGAACTAGACTACCATCCCATATTAATCAAAAATTTGATGAAAATCACAAAAACCAGTCTCAAGAAAATGTTTTCACTAATGCGGTATGTGGTGATCTTACTTGTTAATTTTGAAATGTGGGTTTATCAGGGGATCAGGCTGGTGCAGTGTATGTTAAGTTGGCTAGCTGTCACTTGAAGGTATGTCATTGGTTGTTCGTGTGGCTCGATTTAGGCTGCAAGACATTTTCTTTCTTTTCTATCACATTTTCCCCAATGCTCTACTTCTATATATTTACCTGGCTTTGTATTTGTAGTTGGATAGCAAGCATGAGGCTGCTAATGCCTACGCTGATGCTGCTCATTGCTACAAAAAGACTAACACAAAAGGTTCTGGTCTTTTTATCCGAAGTTTATTAAAGTTATCAATTACCTCGGAGTTTTGTTTGCTTTCCCATTTATAGCAAGATTTTGACTGTGATTTGCTTCTATTGGTAGTTATTACACTTATTCTATTCGTATTGAATTTTGTGAACTTAATTTGCTAAAAATGCTAATTTGGCCACTAATTATGTCATAAAATTTAGAGCAAATAAAATGTAAAATCTAGGCAATAAAGATAGCTTTTTTTATTTTTTGGGTGCCTTGGGGTTTGGGCATCATGAGGTTGTTTTATATTTATGAGAACATGGTAGAAAAGATCCCTTGTATAACTTTTGCGATGTCATATTTCATCATTCACCTTTTGTTCTTCTTTCTTCGTGTGATAGTTTGACCTTTGCTACTTACCATTTTCATGCTTGGACAATATCTTTCTTTTGTTCACATGGGATGCTTTGCAGAGTCAATATCATGCCTGGAGCAATCTGTGAATTTGTTTCTGGAGATTGGAAGACTCAACATGTCTGCTAGATATTACAAGGTAGAAAATTTAGTAATATTATAACCTTTGTTGTTGAATATCTGTTTTGTTAATCATCATGTTCTGCACTTAGGCTGAAGTAGGACATATTACTGATCTTGAATGAGTTATTGAATCATATGATTTTCAATCCAATGGTAATATGATTCTCAAGGCAATGGTATTGACATTGTTTAAGAACCCAGTTTTATTACAAATGAAAATTAAGATTTTTTATATAACAACTAACTAAGCTTTTCTCCAATAAATTTGGGTACAGATACATGATACATTTTCTAGCACTTCATTCAGTTCATTGTTAGATCTACACAAAGATCTATGGCAACTAAACTCTTAGCAACTATTACAAGCCTTGTTAGTTCTTTCGTCTGACATGTTCTACCAATCTCATGACTCTTGTGAATGAAAGATCTTGGGCCTATACAAAACTTGTTCCAACAACCTAAGTTAGCCTTCCTTGATTTATATTCGATCTCAATCAGCGTCAGTTGTATTTGTTGTCTTATATTCTCATTCCTTGTATTAGGACTCATGCTATAAGATTTGAAAAATTTTATGCTGATTTTCAACCTAGTGTAACATTGTTTCTTTGTCTGGTTTGGGATCGGCTATAAAAATCATAGGCAGATAAAAAATTCTTGTAAATAATTGAAAATATATTAATTTGTTTTGTTCTGTTTCGTTTTTCCAGGAAATTGCTGAGTTGTATGAGCAAGAACAGAACTTGGAGCAGGCTATTAATTACTATGAAAGATCTGCTGATCTTTTCCAAAGTGAGGAAGTAACAACTTCTGCAAGTCAGTGCAAGCAGAAAATTGCGCAGTTTGCTGCTCAACTGGAACAGTAAGTTTGCCTGCTTTCTGCACACTTTTAACATATGTTATAGACATTTCTGATGTGTTTATACAAGTACGCCTCGTGTCATATCTAAAGTATAGCAGTTTCTGAGAACATGTTCCATTGCATTTGGGCCTATTTTTTATCTAGTTAATATAATCTGCCAATTCTTGTCCCCCACATTCAAAGTAAAGTCATGGGTTCAATAACTTTGACTTAAATAGAAAAAAATTGTCCAAACAAAAGAATCACTTAAAACCATAACAACTAGAAAAATTATTCTTTGAACATATTCAATGAATTCGGCTTGTAAGCCATCTCCTCGCCTGAATGCCTCGAACTGCTAATTTTCTGCAAAAGAGTAAAAGGTGGGGATGATATAATACTTAATAAGTGTGCACTTTAAATTTGAAAATCGTGTTAAAATTTCGGAAATGAATAATATCATACATAAATGAGACACAAGTAAAATACCGAACTTAGGTAGTAGAGATATATTTGCATGTTGCGCCACTTAACTCCTGTCTTCTTATCATAAACATATTCATCTAGGATCCATAAATCTTATTCCAAAAAATTACATCTCACTCACGTGAAGCTTAAAAGGATTAGACGAAAATTCGGATTAATGCCTTGACCTTTCTTCAACAAGAAAATCAGTATGTGTGAAATGAATATTGTGTGCGTGTCAGTGAGTCTAGAGAGAAGTGGCTTGGGTTTTTTGTGGGTTTAAATAATGGCTCAATAGAGTTTGACCAATGCTTAATACCATTTTGGAAAATAACATCAATGAAGATTAGTTTTATATATTACGTTACATGTTTTTCCATACTAATACACATTATGCACTTGTTTGAGTGCCATTTTTGTTGTAGAAGTTGGTTTTGAATAGTGATTGATGGGAGAATGTGTGGTGGAAAAGTGATGAAAATTTTTAGATTTGTGTATAATATTATTTTATTTGGAGAATGTGTGGTTAAAATGAAGNTTTGTGGGTTTAAATAATGGCTCAATAGAGTTTGACCAATGCTTAATACCATTTTGGAAAATAACATCAATGAAGATTAGTTTTATATATTACGTTACATGTTTTTCCATACTAATACACATTATGCACTTGTTTGAGTGCCATTTTTGTTGTAGAAGTTGGTTTTGAATAGTGATTGATGGGAGAATGTGTGGTGGAAAAGTGATGAAAATTTTTAGATTTGTGTATAATATTATTTTATTTGGAGAATGTGTGGTTAAAATGAAGAAATAGAAAAAAATGAGAAGGAGAAGTAGAATGAAAAGGGAGGCCAAACATGGGCTATATTTATAACTACCACTAGTCTTTAGGGCAAGACTTTTTCTTTTATGGAAGTCAAATCATATTCTAGTCAAATATATTCCAATCAAATAAATTTCTTTCTTAAAATACGCTTAAAAGATATTTTAATAAATATAATTTTATATGTATATTTGTATGAATACATCGTGTATAGGAAACACAGTAAGCTCACCGAGGGGTTGCCAAAAATTTGGGTCAATGGTACGAAGGTTCGACAAATTTGAATGGTTTCAGGGGAAAAAAAAATTCCCTTTTCTTTTTGTTGGTTTCTGAATTAAGGTTTTTGCAATTTTGAGCTAAATTTTCAAATCCCAATTTTTGGAACCTTTGAGGGGTTGCCAGAGATAGAGGGTAAAAGGTTTTAGGGCTCAATTTGAGACCCTAATTTTAGGGGCCCTAATTTTTTTTTTTTTTTTTAAATCAAAGAAACCAAAATTGATATCTAATGAGAAACTAAAGAACTTGATCAGGTAAGCGGCACAAGGCCTTTTGCCGAAGAACAGAAACAACTGTAAGATTAATCCGAGATCAAACTACTTGTGATACCAACTTAGGATTTAGGCTGTGTGGTTTATTACATATTCAATCAATCCAATATATAGGAGTGCAATCTTATCAATAGAAGGAAAAGAAAAACGGAAGAATATAAAATCCTATTACTAAAAGGAAAAATAATAATTCCTAGGTTACAAGCTATAGAAGGAAATATTTCCATAATTCCTATTCTTGGCCATTTTGTTATTTTATGAATGCGTATAAAATTCCAGTATACAATATGTGAGAAATGTGGTCTGTAATCTCCAATTCCAAAGTACCTCTATTACCCTTTGACTTTGGCTGCAAACACACACATCTTAGATCAAAAAGAGATCAGCCGCATTTAATACATAATCATTGATAATCTCCACATCACTTGTCAACATGGTATCCATTTTATGGACTTGTACTATGTAGCCTGCCACTTATTTTAATTAAAAATTATTTTTATCCTTGCAATATGGGTTTATATAGTAATCTTAATAAATATTTTTTCTTACAAGTAATTTATTATCAATGTCAGTACATATACCTATTTATGTATTTCTTTCTTTGGTTAAACAGGCAGAGAAAAAGGACATGACCATTGTATACTGAACACATGCTTGTCTGATTTGCTGTTTTTTTCTGTTGGAAATTACATCATTATTTATAAAGTTTTAGGGGTGCTGAAAGAACTAATTTGTGGACTTCTTCTCAGGTATCCAAAAGCAATTGAGATTTACGAAGAGATAGCCCGGCAATCACTCAACAACAACTTATTGAAGTATGGAGTTAAAGGGCACCTTCTTAATGCTGGCATTTGCCAACTCTGCAAGGGTGATGTTGTTGCAATCAACAATGCTTTAGATCGATACCAGGTACATCTGTTTTTTTCCATCCAGATCTGTCCCTGTTTCTCTATGCACATTCTAAGGTTATGCATTTGGATTTTCTCTTGTAGGAATTGGATCCTACATTTTCAGGAACACGTGAATACAAATTGCTAGCGGTATGTTGTGGATCACAAGCATAGCTCTAATTTTTCCATTTTCTCGATGTCTTTGAATTTTTGTTTTCCCCTTCTTAATTTGAATGAATGTTGTCCAGTTTTTTGCTAATGGTTTTTCATATCGTTTAAACTACCCATGTGTGGTTTTATTGCTTTTCATTTCTTTTAGCTGGTATGGTTGTGGATGAACTACTTGTGTATCATTCACTTTATCTTACCTGCCAAAGTAATAGAATTAATATGATAAAGTGATTGGTAGACATTTACGTATCTGTTGATCTCAGGATCTAGCTGCTGCTATTGATGAGGAAGATATTGCCAAGTTCACTGGCGCTATCAAGGAATTCGACAGCATGACGCAGCTGGTAATTGTATTATGCTATTTAAGTTATGTTTCTTGCATTCGAATTTTGAGTTGTGAATTTGAATTTCGTTGGCGTGTTTCTTATATGCATTTATTTAAACTCTATAAGCTTCAAGTGAATGGCTGAATACCATTTGTGTTTGATAGTGTATTGTGTGTAGAATACTAATTTCCGTGTACCTTGTTGCTAGTTAACCTTAAAATCAGCTTGTTACTTTTTTTGCCTATAAGTCTCAATATTGCTAGACTATTATGTGTTGTTAACGAGATTTTAACAAGAATGACAAACTTTTCATTGAACCAGATATTTTAAACTCTATTCTCTTTTCTGATATTTTTAG
The DNA here is from genome assembly GCA_903798315.1 of Fraxinus greggii. NCBI lineage: Eukaryota > Viridiplantae > Streptophyta > Magnoliopsida > Lamiales > Oleaceae > Fraxinus > Fraxinus greggii. The sequence goes on along the minus strand of CAIGRK010331915.1, from coordinate 7,891 downwards.
GTCTTGTTTAACAGGGCCTTTAAAAAGTCAAAAGCCATTTTTGAAACTAGGAAGTTGCTTTTGAATATGTTTGGATAATATTTTGAAAGCATTTTGTCCGGTTAGAAGAGCATTTAGAGGAAATTGACCTAAAGTAGTTTCCTTGGGATGGATCAGTTGGCTAGACGAGCTTAGCTTCCTCGGGATGGAACAATTTGGAAATTGAGATGGTAGTGAGAATGGAAAGAAGAAGAGGCTGACTTGGATTGATGTCCAAGCATGAAATAATTTAGTGATAAAATTTATTACTTATACCCATGGGTGGGTCCTGATGAATTATAGCATTCATGGTCCATTGGTTACTGATAGAGCAGCAGTTTTGAATGCACCTTATCTTGTAACCGTGTTGAACGGGCTTATTGTTATAAATGTGATATTCGGATAATTAAGGTTAGCAATTCCCACATCTCATTTTTAATTGAAGTTGCCGACTGCTACCTGAAATGCATCGTATATTTATGAATTGTTCTTCAACATGACGCTGGCATGTAAACTCCATTCTACTATTTCCTATAAATTACTTTTCTTTTGCTGACTTGCATAATTGGAAAATTAGTATGTAGTAATACTCGATATTTGATCTCTCCCTCATGAAGATGCACAGTTGTCTTAGTTGATGAAAATGCATAATGAAACTTTTAATTGTTTTTCCACCCATAAATCTATTCATACAAGGCTTTGTATGGAGAAGTGATTAGATCGGTTTCAGGTGCACTGATCAACTCCCTTAGCGTCAGTTATGAAAAATCAAATCCTTAGATTTTTTATAGTAGGCTTAACTTATAAGTGATTTATCAATTCAAGTTCAGCCACGTTTTACTGTCATCGTGTTTTGATTGATCAGATGAATTATTTTCTCATTTTATTACTTAAAATTTTTCTCTTCCCTGTATTACATTGGATCATAGGATGCTTGGAAGACGACTCTTCTATTAAGAGTGAAGGAGGCCTTGAAGGCCAAAGAGCTGGAGGAGGACGATCTTACTTAAATCTGCTTTCTCAGATCCCACATTTATTCTACTGAAGATTTTGTGGTTGATGGTTGTGTCTATTCTGAATTATTTGTTTGGGTTTGTGTGTGTGTATTACAATCTGGATTTTCTTATTTGGAGTGAATTCGAATGCACCCTTTACCATGAGTTTGTAACTGCACTAGTGTTCTGTTGTCTTTTTAGACGTTTTCAGAAACTACTTACAACTCTTTAATATGTTTGTTTTCATTCATTTGGAGGAAACTAATTACAACTCATTCTCTCGTCACTTCCGAGGTATTAGTGGGGAGATTTGGGGCCTGTTCGGTAGAAATTAAAAATCAATTAAAATTGAAAATATAGCTGTTATTAAGTTTCACTCATCTAATAAAAATCAACAATGACTAATTTTTTAATTTTAATCCGATTTTAATCTCTACCGAACACGTTCTTGGTATCATTTGTTTGTTGTGGGGATTAGAGTATCCCGTTTGTTGCCCCATTTTTCATTTACTTGTTGCTTTTTGAGTAATGTTATTCATATCACTGGTGTCAGGTATCAGTTATATATCATTAAATGATAGATTTACTTAAATATAATGTCACATGATTCATTTAATTGAATTTATCAACCGTGATGGTAATAGATAGCATTATTTTTACCTTTTTTTTTTTTAATTATGATTTAAATTCAAAATTATTAAAAATAGATTAAAATCATAAATTAGAGTTGAGGACATGGATGGCACGTTTTGACATTACTAATCAATCAAATGTTAACAGCTAAGCCCCTGTTCGTCGTTATTTCACATTTTATTTATTTTGTTTCAAATTCATTTACAATCACATTTTCATAATAAAATAATTTGCGCACACAAACAAATATTTTTTTCTAATTTTTCAACTTCACATTTTTCAGAAATTCACTATTTTAAAACTCATTTTTCTATTTTCATGGTAGGGCTAAATAGCTGAAAAAACAAGTGTATTTACTCATTTTCTTTCGTTTCCGAATCAATTGAGTTTTTGGGTTGTTCCCAGGAAAAACTGGCTTTTCAACTTAGCAGTGTGAATAGTTTAAAAATTCATTTTCAATAACGCACTCCTTAATAAAATAAGTTTGCATGTGGGGACATTATTTTTTTCTCTCCTTTTAACAACACATTATTCGAAAATCACTTTTACAAAATCTATTCTCAAAAAAATTACATCAGATAGATAATTAATAAAGAAATATATAAAATGAAAATTAGATGAAAAGAAAAAAAAAAAATACAAATCATGAGTTCTCCAAGCCTTGTCGCCACTCTAGTTCTCCCTCATTATAAGGATGCCATGCCCTTGCAAGCCATGTGCTGTTCTACCTCAAATGGTGTTCAACTGGAAAATTAGGACGGGTACGGAGAATATTATCTTCATCTTCACCTTTATTTTTTTATTTTATTTTATGCTATTAAGTTTAAATTCTATTTAATAATAAGTTAATGGGTGGAACGAGACAAAAAAGTGAGAATTCTTAATTTTAACTTCGCCTTTCAAAATTTTTTTTTACAAGAAGCATAGATCGCCTTAATCTCGTCCCCTACCTTTTTGCCATCCATATCTCATTTTTTTCTCCTATCATTTTCCTTCGTGCCCCAAGATTTGTCATCTCATTGTCTTGTTCCTTCTTTTGCTCTTTATCTAGTTTAGCATCCCCCCTCCTCCTTAATTTTTCCTAGAGATAGAACAATTTAGAGAGAAGAATTTTACGTTTTAATTAAGAATAAAAGTAAAATTGTCTTTCAATATAAATCTGACATTTTATTGCAATAGATGCAAAAACCCATTAGTCGAGATCAATGTGTTACAAATTTTTAAAAAAGGATTTAAATGACAAGAATTAAAAGTTTAGAATACATTTGTATAAATCTAATAGGTTGGGACTTCTACTGAAATTTTCTCTTGTTTCGATGACCTTTTTCAACTTTTGAAGTTAGCTTAGAAAAACCGATTAACCAAAGAATCAAAAAGGGAAGAAAATAAAAATCTTAATTGGTGTACTTTCCTCTTTGAAACCGAAGCTTCACTATCAATGGATGGAAAAAACAGCTAAACACCTGAGAGTTTTAAAATTATTTTCTCATAAGCGGCACCCACACGTACCTTTCGTAAGTTCCATCTGCTACTTTTGGATCTTGTTTTTTCTTTTTGCTTATTTTGTTTATTCAAATATTGGAATTAATTTGAACTTTTCTTTATGGCGTGTCATGGGCTATCAAGAATCCAAGATTCTTATTTTTTAAAATTTTGAGGGGCCGGCTAAAATCTTAAGATTGCTGATAAATTTTTATCTATTTTATCCTCTTTATGTTCTTTGATTAATTTTGGTTTTAGAGCTAAAAAGAATGTTACTTGGATGAACTATTGAGCTTTCCTTGATCAACATTGTGTGATGCTTATGGGTTTTGTAGATTTCTACTTCTGTTTCAATAAAGTTTCATAATTGTTTTTCAGGGGCTTTGGGTGTTTTCTTTGTTTGTAATCGACTGAAACAGATAATTTTTTTTAGGACATATGAGGATTGCTTGACATTTCTTTTCAATTTTACAGCTATGTGATATTTGAATGTCCTGCAGTCAAGTGAAGAAACTATTGAAAATGATTCTTGAACATAAAGTTCATTAATTTTCTGAGCATAAAGCACTATTTGAAAGCAATATGATTTCCAGCGAGAATGGTGATAATAGTGGTGGAGCTCTGGAATCTAATAGCACAAAAGTCAAAAGTAATGTTCCTTTGCACGTCTCAACATCTCAAAGGGGTCTTGTAAGTGATGACAATTCAGGAAATGGGTTTGGTAACGGGTTTTCTGCGCTTTCTAAAAGGCTAAGATTCCTTAAGTTTGGCAATTTGTCTTTTCCATCTGCAAAATTTCAGATTATTGCTGAGGAGAGGGATGAAGTCTCTCGCAGTGTTCCTTCTTCTACCAGTCTTCACATCCGTGAACGCTTTAATAGGATTTTTTCTCGGAAAATTGATTGGAATTGTCTTGGGAAAATTTGCAAAGAATGGATAAGGGATCCCATGAATCTGGCTCTTTTTATCTGGATTACCTGTGTTGCTGTCTCTGGTGCTATTCTGTTCATGGTCATGATTGGGATGTTGAACCATGCCATACCTAAGAAGTCTCAAAGAGATACTTGGTTTGAAGTCAATAATCAAATTCTCAATGCACTGTTCACCCTGATATGTTTATACCAACACCCAAAGCGAATATATCACATAGCCCTACTATTGAGATGGAGGCCAGAAGATGTTTTAAAGCTCAGAAAAGATTACTGCAAGAATGGCACTTATAAGCCCCATGAGTGGGCACATATGATGGTGGTGGTGGCTCTACTCAACCTTAATTGCTTCGCTCAATATGCATTATGTGGTCTTAACTTGGGATACAGGAGATCTAAGCGACCAGCTATTGGGGTTGGAATATGTATCTCTGTTGCAATTGGTGCCCCTGCAATTGCTGGTGTTTACTCCATGCTTAGTCCACTTGGGAAAGAATATGAGACTGAGTTGGATGAAGAAGCACAACTTCCGGTGACCACTGACGGAGGTAGCAGACCAGATCAATTGAAGAGACAATCATTTGAAAAGAGATTTTCATTTGCATTGAGGGATGAGGAAAGAAACGTCGAGAGCAGACCTCTGTGGAGTGGCGGTATTCTTGATTTTTGGGATGATATTTCTTTAGCTTATCTCTCATTATTTTGCAGCTTCTGTGTTTTTGGATGGAACATGGAGAGACTTGGGTTCGGTAACATGTATGTTCACATTGTTACTTTTCTTCTATTTTGTATGGCTCCTTTTTGGATTTTCAACCTGGCTGCCGTTAATATAGACAATGATACTGTCAGGGCAGCATTAGGTGTTACCGGTATTTTCCTGTGTGTATTTGGGCTACTATATGGTGGTTTTTGGAGGATTCAGATGAGAAAGAGATTTAATTTGCCTCCATATAACTTTTGTTTCGGTAAAGCAGATGTCGGTGACTTTGTTCTGTGGCTTTTCTGCTGTTGGTGTTCTCTAGCTCAGGAAGTACGGACAGGTAATTCATATGAGATTGTGGAGGATAAGTTCTGCAAGAGAAAAGGTGACCAGTTGCCAATGTCCTCTTTGCCTCGTGAAGATAGGGAATTTCATAGTTCTCCTCTTGGTTGCAGCTCCTCTCCATCACATATTATGAAAGCTAACTCCCAAAGTCCTAGCCGCTTTTCAAAGGGATACTACAGTCCAGAAAGGCAGCTTTCTTTAATTGAGGAAGAATCTCATATGCAAGGTAAAGATGAAAAGATGACACCACCTTCACCTTCAGTAATAAGGAGAGAATAAATTTCACATTTTGATATGTGATATGATTCAAAGACGAGGCATGTAAATTTATTGATTTTGACTATTCATAATTCCAAATGTAAGTCACATTTCTGTTTTTCCCATTGATTGTTTGGTGAATATTAACGGGGTTATTGCATTGTTTTTCTTATGATATCTCTTTTCCTTCCATTTTGTCCATAAATGCATTATAGGGTATAAAGTTCTTGGGTGGTTTTGCAGGCTTGCGTTTAGGTTCTATCTTTGCATTTGTATATTTCAGTTTTCCCTTTTTTTGCATTCTTTTGGTTCGTAACTTTTGTCTTCCCTGAAATGGAAACACTTACTAAATTAGTATAACATTAGAATCTGGGATATTCAGTTCTCAGACTCGGGTACGTATTGAAGTGTTGGATCTTTTATTCTCTAAAATGTAGGATATCGAGACATGACTAAAAAGAGTTCAAATTTCGAACACATGTACGTGAGTATGTCTTTCACACTTCGAATTTTTTTCCCAACAGTTTACATGTAAAAAGTTAAAGAAGTCGCAAATTGTTAAAAGATATAACATGTCACTTAAAGCCAACCAACAATTCATGCAAAAAGTCTAAAACGCTAAAAAATCCTAAATTTACATTACAAAAACACAAAATAAAAATAAAATTTTGAAATGACATAACTAATTACAATTGCCATGCTAGCTTGAAAATTGAAGGATTCGCTCCATATTTCATACACATATCCCTGTCGTATCGTGTCTACACAAGTATGCCGATCGGAATGCCAAGTCTGAGCATTCCTTCATTTGGTCTTTTCCATCTAATTATCTTTGGAAGGAGCTGTGATGTAGCTTGCCACCTAATGCATAATGTCCTGCTATGCTTTGATCTCCTTTTCAGCTTCGTTTCATTATTATCTCAGCCCACATAAACAATTTGATCATACATTCCACCCTCCAGATGATCCTTTCTGCTGTCATGGAGACATGCCTATGTTTGCCATCATTTCTCTCTATATAAACCATAACACAACGACTGGTATTATTCTCATGTGTACCTTGCCCTCAAACTGGCCTGAATACCTCCAGGTTTGAAATGCCAACCTGAAGCATTATTTGGGCATGTTGCTATCTGAAATAGGTTAAGGTTACAGAAGTGATTCCACAATTGAGTTGGAAATTCTCCCAGCAAGAAAAGATCAGATATAGTTCAAGTAGAGAGATTTAATGTACAACGTTGACACACTGATGCCAATGAAATTTTCTTTGTTGTACAATGATGTCTAGTATAACTAAAGTGGAATGGTTCTATGCCACTAGAAATTGAATCATGTGAAATGGGTCCTGACATGAATTGTTTTCTAATACATAAATTGTTACTTGGAAAATGTCTTCTTGTCTCGTGGTGTTTGATTGTCAAATTGTTGAAAGAGGTGTATATAGGAAACTAGTTGTTTAGAGATTTTTCAAAAGAATGTTATTTGGACTTTAGGCATCGAATTAAAGATGGAAATTACACATCAAGGATCTTGGGATTTCGTGCGGACCGGACAGAATCGGAGCATTTTTTGCCTGCATTATTACTGATGCACATACCAGTTTACGGTCTCTGCCACGCATGCAACACGAGCAAACACCTTTGGGGCTTGTTCGTCCCAATTCTGTTTTTGACTGTTAAACTAAAAATTTTCATTTATTATTGATGTGATTTCAAATCTAAAAGGTACCAATGAACGGTTGCAACATTAGTGAAAGGTGTTCGGGAATCCGTAAATAAATTTCCAACATCTTTGGATTGAAAGAAGGAAACATTGCAGCCAAGGTACCAAACATTTCAGTTAGTTACAAACTTTGTCTAAACATTTCATTTGTGTCATCCACAGTTCCCAACCTTTAAAAATTTTAACCAAACTCTAGTCCACATGGTTTTCTTTTGTTTGACCATCAAAATTGTTAGTTGACCCCCCAAAATTTTTTTAAAAAAATTATAATTTCCACCGAATAGATAAGGGCAATTTTGGAATTACACACTTTCCCTTCTATTATTGCACTTCACCGTTCATTTCCCCTCCAGGTTGAGAGGAATGGCGTGCCGATTATGTCCTACCATACCTGGAACCTCCTTGCTGAAACCCTCAATTTCTTTACTACACCAAAAAATTCTCAAAACCCAGTTATTCAATTTCACAATATCGAAGAATCGTTTACTAAAAACACTTATTTAGTTTTCATTGCTCAAGCTCCACGACACCCTCCTTACCATCAGGTTCAGAAAGTGAATATGAAACCAAAAAAGAATGTGTTAACTAATATTATGATGATAAATAACATGGGTCATCTTCGAAATGGTGGGAAATGGGGAAAGTCCGCCACCAATGGGGCGGTGCCGGCAGAGGTAGAGGAAGCAATACCTGGAAGAAATGAAGGGTATCACTGAGGAAATGAGGTTTGTTGCAATGAAACTGAGAAACAGTGGCTATAGGAAAGGGAAAGAGAATTTATCTGATGATGATAAAGAATTGGAAACGAA
>CAIGRK010331838.1:0-11093 GCA_903798315.1 Fraxinus greggii | reverse complement strand
TCCTAAAGCAGATTGTTTACTAATCGAATAGGTTACTTGTCCAACTATTTCCAAAGGAATTTTAAATCTTGAATGAGCTGTTCATCCTCTAGGTAAAAGAGATGCAGATACTCTAGATGATGCCGTAGCCAAAGCAATTAAATTTTGTGACCTTACATCAGTTAAAAGTACTTTATACAAAAAAAAATTTACTTGTTCCTCGTGGACCATCAATAAAATAAATCGCACTTGAATTGTAATTTACTTTTTCCATGATAGTATCATATGCAATTTTTTGCCGATTATTTAAGGTTGCTGCACAAGCGTATCACCATTCAATATCCAAATTTGTTGTCTCCTCTGCAACCATTCTTGTCAACCTTTCATTTTCATCTTAATTAACATTGAATGATACTATTTCATAATCATTTATGTTTNTAAATTTTGTGACCTTACATCAGTTAAAAGTACTTTATACAAAAAAAAATTTACTTGTTCCTCGTGGACCATCAATAAAATAAATCGCACTTGAATTGTAATTTACTTTTTCCATGATAGTATCATATGCAATTTTTTGCCGATTATTTAAGGTTGCTGCACAAGCGTATCACCATTCAATATCCAAATTTGTTGTCTCCTCTGCAACCATTCTTGTCAACCTTTCATTTTCATCTTAATTAACATTGAATGATACTATTTCATAATCATTTATGTTTTTACCCAATGATTCTAGAATAGAACTTATGTCTTCCAAAGCTTGTAATTCAGCAACAGATGGGGGTTTATTTTCATGTACGTAATCGTCAATCATATAAGTTTTAAATTTATTCCATAGTAGTTTTGGATTATCAAGGTTGCGGAGTATAAGAAGCGTAGCAAATAGACGTCTTAAAAAAGTAGGCATTTTATAAACAATAGCTTCAAATAAACATTCTTCACAATGATTTTCTCCACTTAACAATCCATGTAAAAGTGCCGCTTCTCGATATGTACCTACGGTTACTCCATTTAAAGTTCATAAATCATGAAATGATGTTGGATCTCGAATATGATTGAGAAGTACTCGTAGAAAATATCGTTCTCCTTCAGAAGGATTTGCTAAAACAATTCAGCCTATGACAATATATTTCTTTCTGGAAGTCCAAATCTTCTTTGATGAATTCCAAGCAAAATGTATTGGAAAATCTCGGTATAATAATGTACGAGCAAATTCATTTGCTTCATTTACTCTAAAAAATTAAGTTAACATTGTTCGTCTCGTATCTTCATTCTCAATAATAGTTATTAAATCATCTTCATTTTCATATCGCACTTGTTGATGATTTAGAAGATGAAGTTGTAAAGAATAAACAGTTGGATGAATTTCTGCTAAATTAAATGATAAAATCATCCACATTGCCTCAGGTGAATAAATCCACCTAGCAGATTCGTAAACAGAAATTTCATCGATTTCTTTCATTGTTTCAGCTGGTGCAATTGAGAAATTAATCCAATCATGGCCTTTGTATACATATTTGTATAAATATTTTACAGCTTTAATAGAAGAATATACTTCAACATTTAAATGACAATCAAATTTTGCACTTAAATAAGGATTGTAAGGCACGACCCATCGGTTGTCCAACATATGACCTCTAACTTTAATACGTAAACCATTATTGCGAAGTTTATACAAAGGATATGAGTTGTCACCAAGTGTAATCCTATTACAATAATCCCTAGGGAATTTATTTTTGCATTTTTGTTAAATTCCATACATACATTTTTCGGAATCAAATCCCCATAAGGGCCATGCATATTATGTTTAACAATAACAGAATAAAGATAAGAATAGTTGGTTTGGTCAGGAATCTCACAGCTAACTATTTTATCAACATCTATAGCTGATCAAATTTTGTGGCCGCATTTGAAAATCAATAAAAAATGTGCATGAGGAAGACTTCTTTTCTGAAATTCAATAACATATATATGTGCAACAACAAGGCCTAAGATTTTTTTTTGTATAAATCATTTTTTAACTCTTCTAATTTTGCTCTAAATATACTTGCAATTAAATCTGGACGATTTTGAATTTCATCATTGTGATTTAGTTCTTGCCTGATCTCTAACCAATTTNAAATAATTTTTTTGTATAAATCATCTTTCAATTCTTCTAATTTTGCTCTAAAAATACGTGTTATTAAATCAGGGCGATTTTGAATCTCATCATTGTGTTGTAGTTCTTGTCTAATTTACAACCAATTTGGATTACATGTAATAGTCAAAAATATATATGATTTTCCATAACGCTGTACAATAGCCATTGCATCGATGTATCTTCTTAGCATATCTCTAGGACCACATGTAAAAGAATGTGGTTAAATATATTTTCTTCCAATGTTACAACCTCTTGTCTCTCCAGTTTGAACATTATCTACAATACCTTGGTAAAGTTTTGCTCGAATTTGTTTCTGGTTATTACGAAAATAGTCTAATCTTGCAGTTTCAATCTTAACATACATATCTACAACATATTGTTGAAGCAATCAACCACTGTGAAGTAAAATAGACTTACTGTGAGGCCGAATTTGCAATTTGTATGAATAATATTCTCGGCAAGAAACTCGAGATCGATGCTTCATTCTAGTAAGCACTACGAAAAAAAGTTATCATTCATTTATAATAGTTACAAGGTAAAAATAAGTGAAATGTGGAACAACATTTGTTTACGAACCTTTATTTTCGTGTTCAATAAATTCAGCTGCAGAAGTTATTGTTGAAGGTATAGCATCAAATTCATAAGTGGGTTGAACAAAGGTTCTCATGGATCTCTCAATGCCCTCGTGCCAACCAGATTCCCCGTATGGGAAAAGTAATGGTTACTGCAAAGGATCATAGCAACTATAATAATAATGAACTCTATGTACATCATCAGAATGACCATGTATAACAATATCACGTACGTGAACATTAGCATTCTCGTCGTCTTCCACCCATATAGCGGCTACTTGAGATACTGTAGGCATGTTAAACACACGTTGATCAAGTCATGGATCGCATCTTATGTGTATTTCATGATCTTCCAAATTAGGAATATTAGTCAAAGACCTAAAAAATCTACTATATAGATTTACCTTCAAAATTTCAATTAAAACAAGTAGGGTATATTGAACAAAGTTTTCTGAAAGTTCGATACGGTTTTTAAGTTCATTGTCTGTGTCATAAAAATATAACTGCATATAAGAGGGCTTATTATTTTGTGGGATAAGTTTATTTACATTGTTTATTTACATAATGGTATATTTACCCTTGAACTCTAAATGTGTAAATACCTTTGTATGATTGGAATATATTTTTGTCGTATTTAACACAAAATGAAGTAAAAGCAAAATGGATATTATATCCTCTTGCAAGTTTCATGAATTCCATATTTTTGGATTCTTTCGACGTAAATAAGTTGTACAATTCAACGGGTGAATTTGGCATATGAAGATAAATTTTTCCGTTAGAGCAACAAAAACATTTGCTTTCTCTGTAAAATTTTCTACATTTGCTTTCTCTGTAAAATTTTCTTAAACTACAATGTTTACAAGTATCGCATGTAGGTAATACATATGAAGTGGTTAGTATGTGTAATATATTAACACTATTTTGTAATCAGAAATGCAGATATTAGGAGAATCTTGATTTTTTGAAGTTAAAGCCTGAGCATCTTTCAAATCATGATTCATCGTAGGATATTCCAATCGCACAAGATTGGAATTATTATGTTCGGATGACATAGGATCAACGTCAAAATTATTATGTCCAGATGATATAGGATGAGCTATTCTTTTGTGACGATCAGTGCGTCCAGTACGAAGTCATTGTCGTCGCTCTCTTTGCCTTTGGGTTTGTTGTTGGCGATACGACATTGTTTCGAAGTGTAAATGAGTAGTAACTCCATCGGAACATGTATTCGGAACATCCATGGCAGCAATATACGAAGTTATTAAATAGCTGAGGCTAAAAACAACCTACAGGAATTGAAGAAACCTATTAGCTGTCCAAAACTAGAAATAAGATCCTCATGGAACATATTAACCTATTTAACCTATTTATATTGATGAAAAACTAATACAAATAAATGAAAATTGCAAGCAAGTTTCATCATTTAAACAATATTTATTTTGAATGTATTTTTGGGAATATGTAATATATATACCTCAGGATGTCTATTCAAAGACTTCAACACAAGTGCAACGTAGATGTGAAAATCCTTGCAGTGTTCTTATATTTGCAGTTGGAAATTCCAAGACCAATAGATGAATTAGTTGTTGTAAGTTCAAGCAGAGAAGCAGTAAGAAAAGTTGCAAGCTATAATGTATGTCAAATTTGTACCAATGGTTATAAGAAGTATTATAATTTTTTCTGAAGTTTCAATTTGCTCAACGAAGGAGTTTTTTTTTTTCTTGTACACAAATCATGACAATCGGTAGTGTTTTTGTAAGCTTACCAAAGAAGATTTTTTCTTACCAAAAGAAAAAAAAGCTGGCAGTAGGTGTTTGGGTTTGATATTGTGGGCAAGTGTAGAAGAAATGGTTGTTTGCATTTTGGCCTCCTTCAGGATTAAATGAAGGATGTAAAGTCAACAATTGTGGGTACATGTATAGTAGACGCTGGCTTGCCCAATAAGGAATTACATATTCAGAGATATTATGGTAGAATTGGTGCAAAACGATAAGCATGTATATCATTAGCTCAAATATGGTAAGTCTAAATACGGGTTGATGGTGAAAATACAGTTTCTTATGTGCAAAATCGGAAAGCCTACATAAGGTGAGTGACAATACGGTATGTAGAGCATTTATGATAATTTACTGCAAAATCGATAAGCGCGAATATGGTGAATTCAAAACAACTTGAAATTTTTTCACGTACTTTGTAGAGTGGAGGAATTAAAAAGTTGTGAATCTCGTGAAATATTTACTTAAAATTAATTATCTGATTTCACTTAAATTAAAATTAAAATTCTAATTCTTATCAAATAGGCACAATAGTAAGCATGTATACCGTTAACTCAAACATGGTAAGTGTAAATACTGGTTAATGGTGAAAATACGGTATCTTTTGTGCAAAACTGGTAAGCGTACACATGGAGAGTGCAAATACGGTATGTACAGCAATAATGATAGATTAGTGTAAAATCGGTAAGTACGAATATGGTGAACTCAAATACGGTAAGTGTAAATATGATTCATCTTGCACATATGTTATTTTAATTGCAAAACCGGTAAGAGTAAATATGGTTTGTACAAATACAGTGGGGACAAAATTGGAATTTTTTTTCACAAAATAAATGAACATATGTCTTGCACATAATCTTGTACCTGAAGATTATATGTATTTCAATGATGGTAGTTTAATTCAATATCGGCGTAATCAAATATGTAACTGTAAAATTAAATTTTTATCATATAAAAATAAAATATTTCAAACGAATTTTGAATTTAAAAAAAATATTATAATATGTATTTTTAGGTTATTTTTATAGTTTATTAAGGTGGAACCATTGAAAATGATTGAATTTAAAAAAAATATTATTTGGTGCGATGTCTCTAGATGTCACGGAGACATGATGCCATGTCTCCGTCTATCCGTGACATCCGGAGACATGACGCCATGTCTCCGGATGTCACAGAGATTTGGCGCCATGTCTCCGTCTCCGTCTCCATACGTTACGGAGACAGTCACCATGTCTCTATGACATCCTACTGTCTCCAGATGTCACGAAGACATGATGCCATGTCTCCATGACATCCGGAGACATTGCAATGTTTCCGTGACATCCGGAGACACTCATGACATCCGGAGACACTCATGAGTGTCTCCGGATGTCACGGAGACATTGTATCATGTATCCGGAAACATTGGTGTCTCCGAATGTCATGGGGACATGGTGCCCTGTCTTCGGATTTTTTTTGATTCAATATTTTTCAATGGTTCCGACTTAATAAATTAAAAAAATACCTTACAAATCCGTATTGGATTTTTTTTTTAATTTTAATTTCGTTTGAAACAGGGGCTTAGGTTGCACTATCTCTATCTTGCAAAAACAAGATGTTGTAGTTTTTATTTATTATATCAATAAACTATATTGTTGCATGCTTTTAAATTATACATTTATAACTCAATTAATATGCTTTTAATTTGGCTATTGGCACTCCAACTGAATTGTTAAACAATGAGACGGGAACGACATATTGGTATGACAAACTTGGAATTTAATTTGGGTTGTTACAATGAGACGACCTGTAATGGGCATCACAATGTCAGTCCAATTCAATTTGTTGATCTACATAATGAGGAGCATGATCACCAATATGTTGAGCAGTTGAGATGGTAGCCTTGTTTGGAATGTTAATCTTTTAACAGAAAATTACCTAAGATGCAGAATGCTCTATGTGATCCAGCCATAAATGATGCACCAATGGAAAAATTGTGTGAGTGCTTCCCTTTGTCTGCCCCAGTCAACAATTGTGGATAGAAAGAAGTCCATATTACCTTTTAACTCTGACGAAGGGATAAAATGGGGAAGAAAAATGCTTCATAAATGAACAGTAACTGGCGGGTTCCCTCTTTTGAGTCAGTCAAAACAAAATTGTTTGAGTGCTTCCCTTTGTCTTCCCCAGTCAACAATTGTGGGTAGAAAGAAGTCCATATTACCCTATAACTCTGACGAAGGGGTAAAATGGTGAAGAAAAATGCTTCACAAATGAACAGTACTTGGCAGGTTCCCTCTTTTAAGAGAGTAGGGATATATAATCTATGGTAGTTTTCTTTCATTTTTTTTTCATGATCATTTTTGGAGACAATTGTATTTAAAATGATAACTTTGGTTTTCATTCAAATTTTTTTACCGTCTTTAATTTCCTGTAATTATTCTCTTTATTTTGTTCATGCAGGTATAGGTGGGCAATTCTCCTTCATATCTCCTACTTTCCTACCTTGACTTAAAAGAATCTATCCTACTTTCACTGTTTATTTTTGTCCAATTGTTTTCACATTGTGCATTAAAAAAATGATGTTCACAATTCTGAGAGCATGGTTGCACTGTTCGTAGGTCCAACTTTTATCGTCTCTACTTTCACTGTACAAGAACCCGTTATATACACTATCTATTAATCTATCTACTACTATCTGTATCTTGTTGTACATTAATTTCTACTACTTTTCCATTTTTGAACAAAGAAATCTTAGATTTTGACTTTTCATGCTTTACTCTCTTCTCAACAGATTTGTTGATTAGCATGGTAAACTTAAATATTACAGGTAAATATGCCTCTGTATTCTATTTCATTTTTCTATTCCATTTTATTTTTCGCGTTTTGTTTATTCATGAAACTTGTTCGCTGTTTTTTTTTCTCATTCGCTATTGTATTTTCCTTGTACAGTGACTCGTTGTTCCTTCTTTTCTGTCAAGTTTGCTAAGGTTTTGCTATCAATGGAAAAGATGCAAGTTTTCGAATGTCTTTTTCGTATCATTGGCATCTATTTCTGATTAAATTTTCAAATTGTATTTCTTGTTCAATTTGAAGTTTTCAATTTGAAAAATCTAAAAACAATCCTTCATTATAATAGTCGGAGAAAAATTAGCGAGAAGATGAAATTGAATCCATAATATAAATAACTATCTCATCTTCAAAGGCAAATGAAGTTCTAAATTCAACTATGGCCGCTGCTTGTTTATGCAAGATTTCATCTATGGGAATGTTGAAAATATAGAATATAATAGTTTATAGGTTTTTTAAGTTAGATAAGCTTTCAAAGATGAATAGTACTCACCCTTTGCATGGCTTATAAGGTACGACTATCCAAAGTGCTTATAATTCTACAAGCCGAGCTTTACGTAGTGATTGTGGTGGAGCCACACGAAGCTTAGTATGGGTGAAATTTTTGAATTGAACCTATTATGACTCATTACCATGAGCTGCCACGTGGCATCATAATTAGGCCTTTGGACCAAATCCAGTTAACACAAGGCCCAATTAGCCGAGGCCATGTATACAACCGAGGCCCCAGTACATCCGAGGCGCTTTCCTAGATCTGAGGCCTTTCAACTGGTGACGGCCCTCGTGCAAAGATTTGTTCATAATGAAGATCTTTATTCGAATGATTGATGTGACATTTGTAAAAAGTATGTATGTGTCTTGTCTTGTCAATGTAAGAGCACTTTATATTCTAATATGTTAGGAAAGTCAATTTGAGGGCTATGAATTGACGTCTCGGCTGAGTAGATAAGGCCATGTGTAATCTGATCCAAGGGTCAACGTTTAATCTGTAACACTATAAATACCCCTACCATATAACAGTAAAGGATAATGCAAATTTGAATACTAAAAGCAACTTGTTTGATTCTCTCATATCTATTTACAGCTTTTAATCTATATTCATAGCGGTTGGTAATTATTGTACAATCGTATCCATTTATCCCGTCGGAACCCGAACGAAAACGTCTCGTGTCGTTGAGCTCCACCCACATCCAATTTCAGAGTGATCTTGACCGTCGATCTACCTTTATGTGTTAGATTTAGCTTATGCATGCATGAGTGGGTCCCGACATCTGTTGGTAGCATTTTTTGAGGTTAACAGATTGTCGCCGTCTGTGAGAAATTCTACACTATAACCACGAATAATCTCGTGATGAAGCTTTCTGACGAAAATAGTTTGGGCATCCCCATTGAGAAATGATTTGTTCTTGCAAAGGAACAAGAAGAAGCCCCTAGTATTTGAAAAAGTTCGGACTTTTAGTCTTTATAAATAAGATGAGCTCAGAGGAAGATGCCCCTAGACGTGTGAGGAGGAGTGACGATGAAATTCCTACTCATGTTGCCCCAACGGCCCGGGGCTGACCTCATCACCATCATAGACGAGGCAGAATGAGGATAGCACCCAGCTTACTAGAGAAATGACAACTATGGCAGCTAACATGAGAAACATCACCAACCAAAATTTAGCAATGCAAGAGTTGTTAATGCAAATGCAAGGGCACGGGGGACACCCAATCCCTCATTTTCCCTTACATGAACCAAACCAACATGAGGAGGTACGTAGCCAAAGAGCCCCTCCTCCTAGGAGAACTAGGGGAATCAGCCCCATAGAAAGGGAGGTGGGAGTTGATGTTTCTTCAAACTATGCTTCTTGCCGACCCACCGAGGCCCCGTTCAACATTGAAGACAACTTTCCCTCAGAGTACGAGCCGAAAAACAAGCCTTAGAGGTCCGTCAGTGTGTTTGACAGGTTAACTCCAGCTAATCCGAGGCGTTGACAACATCACGAAATACCAGTGCCTCGAAATTGGCAACAAGTTACGCATTCAGTAATTAGACAATCGGGGGAAAGGAAAGGACATGCCCCCGAGTTGCATCACCTCGAAAAGAACGACAAAGGGAGGATGAGGAGGCAGGGAACCAGCCAGGACCTTCCGTGCCACCTCCAAGGTATGAGGCCGATGCGAATTATGATTTGGATGGCCCCCAGCGGTCGTGTGACTTGGATGATGATAATAGAACCTACCCTTTTCGAGAGAATTGAGGAATGCCCAAGTACCTGCCATTACGTGATGTCCAAGATACCGAAATATGATGGGAGAGGCAACCCGGCTAAACATTTGAATAGCTCCAAAACACATATGAGCCTGAGGGGTGCCACCCCAGCTGTGAAATACAGAGCTTTCCACTTAACCCTTAGTGGGGTAGCTGAAATTTGGTATAGTAGGTTACCACCTGGGAGCATCAGGAGCTGGCCAGAAATCAAAACTACTTTCTTGAAAAGGTTCGCAGTGAGCAAGGAAGGAGAGGCCCCCATTCAACGCCTTCAGGACGTGAGACAACAGCCTGGTGAAACTCTAAAGAGCTTTTTGTCCCACTTCACGAATGAAATGACATATTGCATCCAAGTTACTAACCGAGAAGCCTTATCGGCGTTAAGAGGAAGTTTGAATATGAACACCCTATTTTGGATAGATGTACAGAATCAGGATCCCACAACCTGCAACGCTCTACTAGAAATGATAAGAAGAGAAATTGTCAACGAAGAATTGATTGATCATAGAAACAAGGCCAGTAGAGGCCTTCAGCTTCCACAACGGTAGCGTGGAAGAGGACCTATCTCCTATTTGATGGACCAACAGTGGAATCAATCTGGCAACAAAGCTACTCATAGTTCAGGCCAGGCACTAGCCACAGCTACTTTG
Source organism: Fraxinus greggii (assembly GCA_903798315.1). Classification (NCBI taxonomy): domain Eukaryota; kingdom Viridiplantae; phylum Streptophyta; class Magnoliopsida; order Lamiales; family Oleaceae; genus Fraxinus; species Fraxinus greggii. The sequence continues at coordinate 901 of CAIGRK010331838.1, read as the reverse complement.
AATGTTGTACCAACATTAGCTTACGAGGAAGTACCAACTACAAATCCTTAGCAAAATGGACCTCCTCAACAGGCCCCTCGTAGAGGCCAAGGATGGGGTTCTGGTCCTAGAGACAGGACGAACCCCCTCGAGTATTGTACGTATCACCATTCATATAGTCATGACACTGCTAAATGCAGGGATATCGTATACCGCCCCGGACGAACAAGCCCCCGAAACAACAGAAGAAACGATACTCAAAGGGACAGGCCCCCAATTAGGCACCTCCAACCGCCTAGGCGTGATCAGGCCTCCCCCACCACCGAGATACATCACCTCGACGGGGAAGAAATTGTGAAGAAGAAATAAATAGGGAGGGGCAGTGAAGTCACCGAAGCCATCAAAGCCAAGCAAGGAATACCCCCATCCACAAGATTGATACAATCTTCGGAGGTCCTTATGTGGGTGGTGAAACAAGGAATTCCCAAAGGAACTATGCAGGAGAGGCTAAAGGCCCCCTTTAACCAGCTACATAGTGGATAATAGCTCTCGAAGGAATATGTCACCTCCCATTACTTTTACGAATGAAGATTCGGAAGGTGCCCATTATCCCTATAGTGACGCCCTCGTTGTAAGGACCGTGGTGGCCCGAAATGTGTTAAAACGGATGTTGGTGGATAATGGTAGCTCTGTTAATATTCTCTTTGGAGTCACGTTTGACAAGATGATTCTACACCACGAGTTGACTTCCAACACCACCCCTTTGTATAGCTTCACTGGAGATAGCATACTCCCGGGGGGCAAGATTACACTTGCTGTGGAAATGGGAGAACCACCTCTATCAACATTGAATTTCATGTAATTCTTGATAGTGGACAGTAAATCCGCCTACCATGGAGTCTTGGGAAGGCCTGCATTGAAA
>CAIGRK010331738.1:0-10274 GCA_903798315.1 Fraxinus greggii | reverse complement strand
AAGATTTGTTGACGGAGAAAATCCTTTATAGGATTAAAAATTCTGGGACCAACCCAGTAATTTTTACTATAAACAATAAGAATTTACTGTGTAATCTAGCCTAAAAAACCCACTAGACTCACTGATCTAATTCCTGCAATATCCAAGACCTGCTAAAACATACTTCACTCACACATGCTCCCGATCTTCTAGAATTGTCTATCTCCTATGGATCACCAAGAACACCTTATTCTTGTACTCTTCATGTGCCTCTTGTCCAACCTCCCTCAATTTTCAGCAACCTCTGAAGGCTAGAAGTACATTTCTAATTATATTTAGAATGTGGGTATTTTGGATTATATGATTTTAATATTTTTCTCAACTTGTGGTTGATTGATCTCAAGATATAGAATTGTTGGTTCATCTCCAAAGAATGCTATTAAAGTAGAAAATAATGAGCAACCCCCACCCCCCAAAAAAGGCATAATAGGCATTGGGTATTTATAATATGAGGTATTTGGATAATATACGATAGATAGAATTCTTAAAAATTGCAAACTAGGGTTTCTCGAAAAATATCATCGCTCAACTGCTAGGCAGGTGAAAATATTTTGTTTTTGATGCTCGAGCATCAACTTGGCGGCAAGCTAGCATAAATTCGGCGACTCTTTCTCCATGTTCCATCCCAAAGACTTTAATTCATCAATACAACTCCCCAAAAGACACAACGACTTTTACAACTCTTTTTATAATAATAATAATTTTCTTTTATAATAATTATTTTGTCTAAAAAACCCCAATAGTCCAACACCAGATTTGATCTATTTAACTTTCATGCTGCAAGCGAAATTCTACCTTAGAGGTTACAAGGCTACATTATTCCTGTATAATTCTTATCTTCACAGCAACACTATCTTGCAGGTTCTTAAAAATAGTAATTTCTTACGTCTTGAGTTTATGGAATTTTGTTGGGGTACATCTACTGGTTTTGTTGAGAAGCCCTATTTGGCATTTGACGTTGATGACTATTACAAGTCCAAAACTAAAATTTCAGCTTTTTGGCTATTTTTTATGTTTCAATGCTATATATCGCCCACAGAAGCTGAGCATGAGCCAAACTAAATAGTAGAACATAAGAATATCCTGTTAAGTTCCTTTGATGAGAATAGAAAATGATTTCTTTTCTGCAATTGGTAGTTCCTCTTGTTTCCTTCATTTTGTCCATCATTTTTCTTTTGAAATGGTACTTAAATACTTCTTCAACAGCCCGAAAAAGTCCGCCGCCATCCCCACTAAAGCTTCCCGTAATTGGAAATCTTCACCAACTCGGCCTATTCCCACATCGCTCGCTGCAAGCACTATTCAAACACTATGGTCCACACATGATGCTTCATCTGGGCAGTGTGCCAGTAGCTATTGTCTCATCTGCTGATGCAGCTGCGAGATAATGAAAAATCACGACCTGTTTCTAAAACAGGCAAAGATTTGTTATTTTTGACAAACTTATTTATGGCTCGAGGGACATAGCTTGCGCTCCTTATGCCGAGCACTGGAGGCAGGTGAGAAGTATATGTGTGCTTCAGCTTTTTAGTTACAAGAAGGTTCAATCTTTTCGTTATATAAGAGAAGAAGAGACGTCCCTTACGATTAGCAAAATTAGAGATTCATGCTTTTCATCTTCGTCATTGATAATTAACTTGAGTGATATATTGTTTGTTTAAGTATCATCACAGTTGACACAGCTTCTAGTTGTACTTCCGAGAAAAGAGGATCAGATTTGGATTGGATTCTGATGAAGACGAGATATCAGACAATTCACTGCAGTAGCATTGGATCCGGTGATGATGATATCATCAACATAGATGAGGATGTATATGATGCTTGTAGTGTCCTGGTAAACATATAATGAAGTGTCTGCCTTACTGCCAGTGAATCCAAGCTGCTACAATGTTTCGGTTAATTTTGCAAGCCACCATCGAGGAGCTTGTCGAAGTCCATATAGAGACTTTTGAAGTTTGAACAAATATCTGGAAATTGAGGATGATGAATACCTTGAGGTTGTCATATAGACCTCCTCTTGAAGTTAACCATGTAAAAATACATTTTGTATATCAATCTGGCATAATATCCAACCACGAGCCACGACGATAGTCAATACAAGACGAACTGTAGAATGTTTCACCTCAGGACTGAAGGTCTCACAAAAGTCTATGCCAAATTGTTGGTGATATCCCTTAGCTACCAACCTTGCTTTGTATCATTCGATCAAGCCATATGCACGCCTTTTCATCTTAAAAATCCATCTACAACCAACAACATTCTGGTTTGATTTGGGAGGTAGAATTTTCCATGTCTGGTTTTTCAATAGCGCATCAAATTCCTGATTCATTGCCTTTCGTCAATGCTCGTGTTTGGCGGCCTCCGAGTAGCAAGTAGGTTCAGTGACTAAATAATTGGTTGTTTCTACTAAATCCTGAAGTAGGGGGTATCGAATAGGTTGCTTGTGTTTATAAATGTTGTTTTAAGAGCGTGTGATGATGCTGTGAGTATTGGTAGTTATAGTAGCTGACACTATGACAATGTTCTCCAGAGGTGGTTCCTGTGAAATAGACTTGGTAACATCAGTCTCAATAGGGAGAGATGAAGGTTCCTCAAACTGCATAGCTGACGACCATGATGGTGCTCGATTAATCTACTGATCTGATGCTGGTACATGTTGCAAATTACCTGCAGGATTGGTTAGAGGATCCAATGGAATATACTGATGAACATTAGGAATGACAGGGATAAATTGGTTGGTAGGAGATGAGGATTTAGTGCCAACATAAGGAAATTTCATCAAAAATAACATGACGAGACACATATATTTTTCCAGTTGCAAGGTCCAAACATTTGTATCCATGATGATTAAGACTGTAGCCAATAAATATGCAAGGTTTTTAACGAAAGTCAATCTTATGAGAATTGTAAAGACGTAAATATGGCCAGCAAGCACATCCAAAAGTTTTAAAAAATTATATTTCGGTTTATGGTTGTAAACCACTTCGTATGGGGATTTATTTTGTAAGATTGGTGTTGGAAGGTGATTAATAATATATATGGCAGTTATAAATGCATCCTTCCAAAATGATTGAGGTAAGTTAAGAGAGTGAAAGTAAAGCTAAACCAACCTCACCTATCTATGCTTACATTCAATAGCACCCATTTGCTGGTGAGTGTGTGGACATGAAACACGATGCTGAATTCCGATTGTTTTAAAATAATTGGAAATATGATGATATTCGCCTCACCAGTCAGATTGAATGACTTTAATTTTATGCTCGAAATGACGTGCAACATAAGTTTGGAACTCTGAGAGAAAAAGATTCAACATCAGACTTTAATTTAAGGGGAAATAACCAAAAAAAACTTGGTGCAATCATACAAAAAACTTACATAGTACCAACCACCAGTTATAGAAAGAACTGATGTTGGTCCCCAAACATCAGTATCAATTAAATCTAAAGGTAAAACAGAAGAAGAATGATTGTTTTTAAATGGCAAGGTGCAGCTACGAGCACTTTGACAATCTGGACAGGCATTTTGTCTCTTATTTGCAATTGGAAGGGAAATTGAGAAACATGGAGTTGTATATCATACTAGATCCGGGACCATTTCTCCAATATTCTTCAAATACTATTACGGGAGGGTGAAGACTTCCAGCACCGTTTTCAGAGCTGGTGATATTCTAGTCAATTTGCTCCTATTTGGATTCTGATTAAGCTGCTTATCCTCTAGTTCTTATGAATCGCAAGGAACAATGCGAAATATCAGGATATAGCTATGAATCCTAGAAGGATTATTTGTCAGGTTTATCGAACTATCTCCCTCTTTCATATAGGCCGTTTAATTCGAGCTGTGCATGGCGAGGGGACTTAGATATTTACCCTTTATTTGGGATTTCTCTCACCCATCCAATGCCTCAACGTCCTATTTTAGTCTCTTGGCATGTTCCTTCGGATACTATAAGATCAAACACCGGTGAATGTGTCAAGGAATATTTTACGAGTGGTGGGGATATCAGTAGATATCATGATGATGATTGTCATCCAAAAATTTTGTTATCGTACTTTAAAACAATAGGCAAGCAAATATTTACTCATTTTTATTTTTTTATGCTTATTAAATATACGAGGGGTAAATAAATCTTTTTATTCCATTTCAAAAACTTTTTTGACATAAATCGTTATCAGAAACAAGATTTAATATTTAATTAAAGACTTAAAATAAGAATACAATGAAAAAAAGTTTGGGACACCAGCATGACAATAACTAAAGATTATGAATATTTCGTGTAGTTAAAATATGGCGCACTTATAAAAAAATTATGGTGTGAATTTATTTAATCTAATTATTATAATAAGTTAGTTATTACCATAATAGGATTTTTTTTTTTATTATTTCCTTGTACATTAGGGTTTTGTTTCCTTTATAAAATTTTAGTTTTCTTTGCTTTTAGTATTTTAGATTTCTTTTCTTATATTTGTTAAATTAACGAATTATTTTGCCTATATAAAAATTAAAGGCTTTTGTACACTTATAAATAAACCAATTCAATATTATCAAATAAAAAAAATACATATTTTGGAGAATTTCAACTATATCCTTATGTCAAGAATTTTAATTCCACTTCCACACCAATAACAATAAAGGCAAATAATAAAAATCCATGTCAAAGATTTTCGTATTGTACGTGACAAGAACAGTCTCCAATGGGACTGATGGGAAAACCCAATTTTCTCACTATGATTTTGTTTTCTCATAATGTCAAATTTGGAGAGATAGGAACCCGAGATCAAAAACCAAATCTAACATTTAAGCATACTCAATACTCCTTCACTGTCCCAATACATGGAGACTTCTGTTCCCCAAAATGAAAAACGGGATCTGATCTGCTTCATATGAAAGAGTGAATTTAGAACCTAAGTGGAAATGAGCATGAATTATCAACTCATTAGGAGTTCAACTACTGATAGACTTGAAATTCAACGTTTAAGGGCAGAACTTATCATAAAATTGAGGCATGGGATGCTCTCTACTAATTTTTTACTATGCTAACTTGAATCAATCCACCAAGGAGAACATACACATAACAAGAAGATTAATGGCATTATTGAGATTCGAAGCAGAAGATACAGTTTCTTGCCTTTTTTTAACACTAAAGCTGAAGGAAATGTCATGGAATTTGCATCTTTCACTAAAACACAAAACTTATATCATGGATTCTGTCTAAGACATCCACAAGACAAGGTCTGCAATTATAAAAGCAGATTTGCCTCTCGAATACAACCCCAAAGGAGAAATTTTCTAAAGCAATGTGCTGAATAAGATGAAAGGTAGAGAAATATGGTGGAATCAAGAAATAGGATAGGCTGCAGCTTGCAAGAATTAAAGGAACTGTTACCGATCAAAAATCCTAAACCTTCAATAATCAACAATTCACCTACTTTTACAAGGAATACTGGTTTTGCCAAAACCTAGACGCATTACTGCAGGACTCCATAACAACACTAAAATGAAAGCATCTCACTATCTGTGTTAACAGGAACCAGGTGAAACTACAATGCGTGAAAAAACAGATCAATGCAGGGTGTTGAAACGAAGATCACAGTGGCAGCACTGTGAGATTAGCTCCAAACTTACGATGCATGTATGCATCTGGTCCCAATTAAGTCATCTTGATAACAATCTTGATCCCTTGGTTGCTTTGGGTAGTCCTTACATCTGCCTCGATGGTCCTTTAGTGAGACCTTATATTCTGAAGATACCGACCCACTTGCTGTGCCCCAATAAACAAGGCATCAGCGGCAAGAAAGAGACCAACCTGAAATGGGCCAACTGGGGCATCTTGATAACAGGAAAAACTGGATCAAAAGGTTACTAACAATCTGAGGAAGGGAAAAATTAATTACCAGACGGGCTGAATACACCAATCTGTAGCCCCAACCTTCCTTGGCAGCTGCAGCTCTCTGTTGGTCTGTCCAACTAACAAAATATAGGGCCATTTAGTACATTATCAGAACGTATCATGACTGTCTCTCAATTGCATTCAATGTAGTGCTGAGTCTATTATTCAGGTTACTGAGACAATTATTATACAGAAAAGTATTATTTAAACATACGATATATGACCATGACGTGCAATATATAAATGTGTTGCCATTAAAAGAAATTAATTAATACATAGGGGAAAAGTACAAGTTTCAGAAGGTGGTAGGTAATCCAATAAGATAGTGATTTAGCATTGGTGATTACTGATTAGCTAGGCAACCAATGGAAAAATAAAGATGCCAGCTGTCTTGATGGTAGATTGAATACCCAGTTATCAAATATGATCTGGAATATGGTAAGATTACTTATTATTGAGATCTTGAACAGATCAATGTATGTAAAAGGTTCAACTCACTATTAAAGAGGTATGTAAGATATACTGGGTAAGACCTGAACTCCATAATTTTTCAAGTGGAATGTGGGTTGAGACAAAGGCGAAACTATGTTATTGTTACCCGAGAAATTCTGAAAGCCCACCAATTCCTGCAAACTTAAAGGGCTGAGGACCTTCCCTTTCAAGATCCTGCACCAAACAAGAATTTATTGCTCCATATACTTCATGGAACAAAAAAAAGGAAAATTGACCGATAAATGTGAGCCAAAGCACATAAATTCAACATCCCCGTAGGTACACTCACCTCTTCTTCAGCAGCCTCCAGGCCCCCTTGAACCCAGAAAAGGTTTTCATAACCAGCATTGTATAAAAGCTCACAAGCTGCAAGGGATCTGCCAGATGAAAAACTGGTTCAGAATGAAGTTTTGGAAATAAAACGATCTCTTGCTTATAGCCCTTGTTTGAGCCCCATTCTCAAAAAACTCATTTTTCCCCAAATTCATTTTCTACCACACATTCTCCCATTAAAATAATTTTGCACGTAAAGTCAAAATTTATTTTTAGAAACATTACTATTACAAAATCTATTTTTTTCCAAAAAATGAGGCTCAAACAAGGGCCTATGTATATTATATACATCAAAATTCACTTTAATTATAAAAATAGTTACTACCACCAATAATTTCTTATGCATTGGGAAAGTAGAATATGAGCATGCACTCTTGGTACGTACTAAGGCACTCATTGATGTTTGAGAACATTATAAAAATATATAAAAATTACATACAAGTAATTTTTTTCATTATAAACCCGTAGTAGTATTTCCATAAAGTCCTCGAGTAAAAAATTAGCATTTTGCTTCCAATTTACTCAGTTTTATGCACAGTGGAGCCTAAACAGATGTGCATAAATAATTCCAAGAAATAGGCTATAAATGAGAAATCTAAGCATTTTCATCAATCAAATTGCAAGTTCTTTTCATAATAGCTTCATCAATAATTGGACTACAGCAATAAATTTCACTCAGTAATTGACTGCAAAATCTTATCAATTGAAAGAAAATCCGACCTCAAGCCTTTCTGGCATGCCACAATTAGATCTGTGTCTTTTGAGAATTTCTCTAGAACTTTTGTCAAGAATTGGCTGTAGAGAAGTGAACAATAAAGGGATTATTTATGTAACACAAGTACAAGAATGTAATTATGCTAAATGGACGAGTAAGGATGGGTTGTAGCGTACTTATCATAGGACAATGTAGGGACACCACTCCACCATCCTCCTAAAAAATACACGTTATATAACAATTATTACTTCCAACCGGATCTAGGGAATCTGCAGTAATGTCTAAAAGGCAATGAAATGAACAGTAACACATCAAAATAAGTCTTTATACATCGATGACAAAGATGATTGCGATCTTCTATGTTTTACTTCCCCTGCCCGACGTTGCATGTCCTTTAGGATTTGAACATATTTCTTTGACGACATAAACAAGGATAATTTCAAGGATATGCACCGATAAAATAGTTTCTAACAAAATTACAAAATTCTAAAGTTGATATTGCAGTACCCATCATGAATTCTGTGACCTTCCTTGAAAGGGTACCAGCATCAAAACTGGTATCAACATCAAATATCGGGATCCAGGTAGAGCCTTTGACCCATGCCTATAATAAAAAGATGCATTTTATAAAATGACAACTAATTCAAAGCAAAATCAACATAAGTACCAATGAACAAAAAGTAGTATTTCACATCTCACCAGAATAAAAAGGGAGTCTAAAGCTAAAGCATCCTGACCTTTTGATGCTCAGTAGTGGGGCGAACGTCGAGTAAGGTTTTACTTGAGAGTTGGATCGCATATCCAGCTTCTCTAGGTGTTAGAACTTTGACTTTCCCGTCCCTGACCTATGCAAGAACAAAGTAAATAATAGACTAAAGCAAACCTGGTCTTCTTCAATGGACAGAACAATGAAAACAAAATTCAAATATTTATGACGCTCCTGTCTTCAGTGATAAAAGTTGGCTGAAAAACGTACTTCATTTTTATATCCAACAAATTACTGTTTCATCAGGGTCTGAAGTAGAAATATAAGTGTAATGCAGTAGAGTTAACTTGCTTTTATCTCAAGTAACTAACAAATATTAAGAATGCAAGATTGAACAATTTATCATTTTCCCATTCATTGATTGCTAATTTAAGAACCTTAATTGTTCATTAGAATTGTGCCTAAATTAAGATCATATACAAGGCCTTGAGCCAATCAATAGTGCTCAAATGAAGTAGATTATCTCTTCCCATATCGAATGACAAAACAGAGAAGCAATAGTCCTTAGTGATTTTTCCATATTATCAAACGTAAACATCTCTAATATGAGAAAGAGGTGATGGGTCAAACATGGAGTTAAATTTTCCATGAATACCAAAAGTCAAACACCTTCTATGGAGGTACTAACGCAATAAAATCAAATATTTTAGACCACGTATACATGATCAAATTAAAACTTAGTGCCACAACGAAAGGTCAAAATTCCACAAATTCTTTCCCCAAAAAAGCTCCCGCCATGGCTTCTCTCTTAACATTTTTTCACAGTTTTCATGCATGTGCGCGTGTTGTATCATTCGAATCCAATTTCTTCTTTTGCTAACAAATTTCTTAACCAGAGGATCAATTTCTAAGTGATCTCTAACCCCTAGAGGCTCTAGTAATGGCTTCTTTGGTTCATAAAATTCTAATGTCTTTCGGCACAGCAAGAAAAATTCTAGACTAGAAAGAAACCCCAAGAACCCCGACTCCATTTAGAATATTGATATCTCCATGTGAAGTTGAGTAAAAATGGTACTCTTGGCAACTTTATGTAAGGCAGAGTTTGGTTTTTTGGNTCTAAGTGATCTCTAACCCCTAGAGGCTCTAGTAATGGCTTCTTTGGTTCATAAAATTCTAATGTCTTTCGGCACAGCAAGAAAAATTCTAGACTAGAAAGAAACCCCAAGAACCCCGACTCCATTTAGAATATTGATATCTCCATGTGAAGTTGAGTAAAAATGGTACTCTTGGCAACTTTATGTAAGGCAGAGTTTGGTTTTTTGGGGGGTGATAGTGGAAAAAGTTGACTGATAAGTCACCCTCACTAGCACACTTAACACCATTTACACATCGCAAGACAGTGTGTACATCAAAGATTAGTTTTTTGGGCAACTAGAGCTCCCAGTTCTTCTTTTGTATAATCCACAAATATTAAAGAGTGCATATAAAATTCTTGTAGTATGAGGTATCACAATAAAGAGAGAGAAGAAAAATACTAGAGCCTCCCATCTCTTTCTAGCAGCAGCCATATCTTTCATTTGCTTCACCTCGTACTCTTCTTCAATAGCTTGCATTCTTATGCCACTCCTACACTGAACCAAACCCACAAATTAAAAATCTAAATATTTTAGAAAATTTACTCAAATAGTGAAACAAGAACACCCATAGATGAAAAAATCGAAACTTGTATATACATTTTGCTTAATTTTGTGCGTATAAAAAGATGGGCATGAAGAATTGGACAACTGCGTAGAGCCCGAAACGCTCTTCAATATCTTTGGCCTCTGAGAGATGCTGAGAAGGGGATGAAATCCCAAAGCTTCCATTTTTGAGGAATATGGTGCACAGTATGAACTGATGTTTATCGTTTATAAACTCTATATAACTATTTTTGTTTCTTGATTTTGTTTATACGAGTATCTGTGCTTATCTTTGGAATTGGATAGTGTTTGTGGAATGAATTTTGCTTTTGTTTTCACTTGTGTTTTTTTCCAAAAAAAATTTGTTTCTTTCTTTAAGCCCTCTTATTTTTCCTACATTAATTATTTCTCAAATTCATTTTC
>CAIGRK010331705.1:0-11541 GCA_903798315.1 Fraxinus greggii | reverse complement strand
AAAGCAAGGTTGAGGTATACTCAAATCTGAATGTTATGAGGAAGAGAACGTGTCATCTTTGAAAGAAAGATGATACTTGCTCCTGTTTCAAAAATATTCTACAATACCTGTTTCTTTTCCTTTAAAAGTATTCTTTTCAGGACCATAACCCTGAAATTTCTTGAAACAAATTTTGGTTTCTCATCAATGGTTTTGAGTAAAACTATCTTATGATTGGTTTCCCAAAACAGATTGTAGAGGAAAAAAATCAATTTCTCAAACATCCTCCCAAGTGATTGAAAGCTGTAATCTTATGAATCAAAATTTAATTCTCTTCCGCACTTCTACTATTAACTTTAACCTCATCAGCACTTTTGTTAACCACCAAAAGCTTCTTTGGCAAAGATTTTTTTTTTCTTTAAATCATTTTCAACCACACATACTATTGAACTAGGTCTCACGAGCAAAATAGAAGTCTTGACCTTGTACAAACTTTTTAAGGGACTTGTAGGTCTGAAACCTTTGTTCATGGAAGTCACTTTCTTTCAAATCAAGGTGGTTTCACCTCTGTGCAATATAATGCTTTTTATCAAGCTGTTCTTCATAATGCTTGAGAAAACTTAGAAGAAAGCCTTGGTAAATAGTCATTAGGGTATAGTGGTTTCGCCTTTTCGCATAAAAAACTGATTTCTTAATCTAATTCTTGCTTGTGCAAATACACATCTAAAATACCATTCTTATCCATCTCTTACGTTTTCTTTACCATTCTTAACATGCATGATTATTTATTTAAAATCGTCTATTAATCAAATTTAAATATCAACCCAAGAATTATTCCATTTGTCCGCATCAAGATTATATGGTGTCTTCTACTTCTCTTAGGATGCAATGTAAGTGCAATTCTGGTTCATAATAAGTTTTAGGATGATTTTTTTGGTAATTAAATAACTTGATTGGATGATAGTTTATTTTTTTGTGAAGTGGCCATACAATCAAGATGAAGTTTGAAGCTATTTGGATCAAGGTTTGTCTAACATTGAGGTTCAAAAAACTTGTTGATTGCAACTTTGGGTTTTATGGGAGATGTCTGCTGCAGGGAATGATTTCCCTTATTATGCAGCCGCATCGTTGTATCCCCAAAAAATCTCTGCATTTCTGTTACTATAGCATTAGGCTTAGAGCGTGTTTGGTAGAGATTAAAATCGGATTAAAATTGAAAAACTAGCCGTTGTTGACTTTATTAGATGAGTGAGACTCAATAACGGCTATATTTTCAATTTTAATTGACTTTTAATCTCTACTGAACACGCCCTTATTTTCAACCTGCGTTGTACCCGAACTTTTTTGAGTATTTACTTAAGTTGGTTGATTTGGATAACTGCACAAGTTTTTTAGTATAGCACTTGGGAACATCTTATGTTAGGTGGAATGCAAGACTCAAGCCTCAAAAGGTATAATTGAATTACATTGTTTAGCATATGATTTGTTAGAGGAATTTGTTGTGGAGGTCACGTAAGTCTGAGTATAAAGTTTGTTCATATTTTACAATGTTTGTGGATAAAAAGGTTGTCAGTAGTGCTTGTCCCTGGTTATGGACATTGAAAGTTGTTTCAACTTTTTATGCATGTGTTGTGCTCTTAAATTTTAGCATATATTATATATATTATTATAATTATAATCATTATTATTTTCTTCCCTTTTTTGCTTTTATTGAAGTGTTTTTGGGATAGGCGTTTTGGGTTGCAGTTTGCTGCCCATGTTATTTTCTGATATATTTCACTTGGTCTGTGTTTTGTCTTCTGATAAAAAGTATCCTTCTTTTAACTGTCCAGGTCACCTAAAAATATTTTGGATGACATTGGGACTTAATTTGAATAATGGCTTCAAGTATGTTGGCTGGAGAGCGGAGGTACTGAATGACCTATGAAATCTTTTATTTCTTAGCCTTGTAGTACCACTTTATTTTGTTCTTTTACTTCTCTTCTGAAGTTACACTTCCTTTGTCTGGCCTTTCTAGATCGATAGGTTCTGGGAAAGCATCATGGTGCCTGTTGGTTTTATTGTTGGCACGATATTGTAATTATCAAGGTTATAAAAACTGGCCTGGACATCAATCAGGAAAAGATAAAGGGTCAAGGGTCAAATGGTCGAACTAGTGGTCATAAATTAGTAAATAATTAAATACAAAATATTTATAAGAGCATAACATTTGAACTCTATTCTAAGTTTCTTGATATATTTATTTTATGTATTATTGAGAAATTATAACAAAGTGGGCCAGCATTTTCATGGATTGGATTTCATTTCCTTTTTTGTGCCCTCATTGGTACAACTGTGCAACAGCCAAAATGTGTAATTGCAGGGAGTTAATTGTTAGAAGTTCAACTTGCCCCACGCCGAAAATATCATTTACTATGACAGAAGGATAGGCTATAAATATAGCTGCCTATTGAGTTGAATAAATTAACAGGCGTGCATTCTATGCATGCATGCGATTTTTTTTAAAAAGAAATTGACCTTGAAAACCATGAGAACTGTGACGGGTTCATCAGGTTCCAGTTGAACCAGCCGGTTCACCGGTTTTCAAGGTGGTTTTTAACTAGCGGGTTTTAAAGATTAACTGCCCCTCCCCTCTTTTTTTTTTTTGGTTCTGTTTAAAAAGGAGGGAATGCACATTTGCTTGAAACAGTTTGAACCGGTTCCCAGTTTTACCGGTCCAACCAGCCGGGGTGGGCCAATTTTGATATCATTGGTAATTACTGTCTTGACTTTTTATTTTCATTTTTACTGTTATTTTTGTTATAGGTGGGCTTCTGCAAGAAGGGGTGGAATGACTGTTTTGGGGAAAGTTCCTGTACCAAAGCCCTTGAATTTACCCAGCCAAAGGTATCTGCAGAGTTATTTTTGGTTTACCTTTCCGATTTTTCAGGTGCAGTCTGACGCTTTTCTTGATTTTATTTCAAGGTTAGAAAATCATGGTTTGGATCCCAACGTGGAAATTGTTCCCAAGTGAGTGATCAGCATTATTTGTGTTCTCAATCACCCTTCATTTTCTATTTGTTATCTATTGCTGAGGCACTTGAGTGCATAGATTTCTCAATGAGTTATCTTTGTAGTTCAAGTGCTATGTCTATCAGAATCTGTAGTTTAATTCTTTTCTTCCTGTATTGTTTTGCATTGGATTAAACCTCTCTTTCTTGTGTCACAGGGGTACGCTTAGCTGGGGAAACCGCTCATCTTCTTCTGCTTCAAATGCATGGAGTTCTTCTATGCAGTCTCCAAATGCTGATGGTGGCACTAGTTCGCCTAGCCATCTCAGTGCCCGCCCTTCATCTAGTGGAAGTTGTACTCGACCATCAACTGCTGGTAGTGATAGAACGCATGAGCCTGCAGCCAATGCATGGACTCCAAATTCTAGACCTTCATCGGCCTCTGGGACCTTGGCATCAAATCAGACATCATCGACGTCATTGCGTCCTAGAAGTGCAGAAAATAGACCTAATAGCTCACAACTCTCGAGGTTTGCAGAACCTGTGTCTGAAAGTTTGGTAGCATGGGGTCCAAGTAGTGCTGCTGGAAGATTGGTATAGTTCTGTTTAGAGAAACATTTACTTCACTAGTATCCGGTTCTTCAATTGTCATCGCTGAATACTTTAGTACTGTGCTTCATCAAAAGGGATAAACTAAATGATCCACTCTTAGCAGTTATTATAGATGGATAGTGATAGAATATATTGATCAGTGATGCATCTGTATTCCCCAAATTCCTCGTTTTCTGAGCTCACCCTGTTGAGGCTATCGTATAATCTCAGCTTCTCTCATCCCCTCTTTCTCTATGTTCCTACAATTTGAGTTGTGGTAATTGTAGTGTTGCATAATCACTTCTCCAGATCCTCATGAATGGAAGGACTAAAAACATATATCTTAACTAATTTGAATAGATCTTAACATATTCTTAAAAATAATTTATTTTGGTTAATTGATCTTAGTATATTTGCAGGGTGCGAAATCTTTCAAGGAAGATGGGTTCTCTCTGAGTTCTGGGGATTTTCCTACACTTGGTTCTGACAGAGACAATTCTGTGAAGGATATTGAATTACAAGGTGGGAATATGTGATTATAGAATTTACATTTGTGGATACTTCTCGTGCATGTTAAAATTCTTGGCTCTTTCACTTGCCAGTCTTGTGCTTTTGACATATCAGAAAACTAGGAAATCAACTATACTTTCAATTAGGAAAGTGACCTATAATTTGAAAAAAACCAAAAAATTTGGATGAAATTATTTAGCTCAGTAGCAACATGCCAGAATAATGTAAAGTGGGATGGTAAACTGTGTGAAGCACTTTCATTGTTGTATTCAGAGCAGGCAGTAGTGACGTTCTCATGCATAGTGCCATGTATCTTCTTCAGTTCTCAGTGAACCTATTGAAATTATTTGCTTATGAATGAAGCAATGGTTTGAAGCAATGGTTATGTTAAAGAATGTTATGATGTATGCATATTATATATTATTATCATTATTTGCCTTATTCACCATTATAATAGTTGTATTTTGGCATATACTTATAAGCAATTTTGGAAACTATTTGACACTTAAAAACAGATGGATGTAGAATGTGTGCATTACTGACACCTTGGTTGACAATCCCTGACAGATCATGTCTCTCATGACCATTCTAGCTCTGCTTCTGTCAGAATATCTCAGACAGATGGGAAGATTACGACTCCTCAAGATGGTCAGCACCAATCAATTTTTTAGGACATAAAGTTACATTCAGCTATCAATAAGATTCAGTTCTGTAGAATTTCGTCTAATGTGATACTTCTCTTAGTGCAGTTACCAAGAGTGGAACTAATAATACATGGAAGAGAGATGGTACCCGATCTACTGAGGATGGTATTCATCCTAGCACGGAGAAGTGGCAAGGGGAGCCCCAACAATATTACCACTCCAATGTTCCCCCTCAGCATTTTGATTCATGGCGTGGTCCTCCTATAAATGCTCCAGCTGGCGTTTGGTATAGGGGACCTCCTGGGGGACCGCCATTTGGAGCCCCTGTTGCTCCTGGTGGCTTTCCAATGGAGCCATTCCCTTATCATCGTCCTCAAGTTGTGCCTGTGCCTTTAGCTGGTTCACAAGCAGTTCCTCCACCAGGTGCTGCTCCTAGAGGTCCCCATCCAAAAAATGGAGATTTATACAGGACACAGATCCCCGATGCCTATGGACACCCAGCTATGCCATTTAGGCCTGGTTTTTACCGTGGTCCAATGAATTTTGACAATTATTATCGACCACCAATGGGCTATTGCAATGGCAATGAACGTGAAATTCCATACATGGGGATGGCTGCAGGCCACCCTATGTTTAATAGATATCCTGCCCCAAGTGCTCCCGATCCTAGTTATTCCCATGGCAGAGCAGATGGGCGTGGGTCCACGGGCAAAGTGGAAGCTGATCATCTAGAGGGCCCTCAAGGACCCCACAACATTCTGCTAAAGAACCAGAAAGAGTGGGATAGGAAGGAGGAAAGAGAAAATTGGGAACAAAATTTACGATCTAGTGCCTCACATCGTGGAAAGCATGGTCTACCATTGATATCATCCCGGAAAACTGAGTGGGGGGCTGATGATGATGTGGAGGAAGATATATTTGGTGAGCAGACGACACCATATGAGAACGCTCCTCATAATTTTGATAGTCATTCTACAAACACTGTCAAAGTGAAGTCATTGAAAGGAGGCAATGTCAAAGCAGTTAATGACAATTGGGCAAAGAAATCAGAAATTGTGGCATGTTTTCCTCCTGAACAACCACAGCGAACTCCAGCTAGTGACAGAGATACATCTTTACAGGCCCCGACAAAGGATTCAGCTCTAATGCAGAAAATTGAAGTTTTAAATGCAAAAGTCCGTGCAACTGATGGACATCACGAGGTTCCCTCTGCTTACAACAGGGAAGAGCAAAGGAGTGGGTCTCAAGTTGTTGAAGCCGAGTTTAATAATTCTACTGTTGAAGCTGGCAGTACTGCTGGATCTTTTGAAAGGACTTCCGCTTCTGGAGATTTTGTCCCTGTCCCCCACGAAGTGGTTGTTCCAGTAGTGGATAAGATTTCTCAGTCTGCTCTCGTGCCTAGGTCTGATGAAAAATGTTGTTCTGCTATCTTTCACACTTATATCCATTCCTAAACTTCTTCAAATTTACAGGAGAGCATATCACGGTGGGCAAGGTAGAGTTGACCATCGCGGTAAAGGAAAGTTCAAGGGCCAGGATGATGATGGATGGCAGAAGAAGTTTGATGTGATTACAGCTTCAAATATTGAATCTTCATATGATATTCATCCATGTGGTTCTGAGGATACTGAGAACTCAGTGATCCATTTGGCCATGGATGGAGGACAACCTTGTGCAGAGTCATATGATTCAACTGAAATCCAGGCACAGGTTTTATATTTAAATGTTGAACTAATTTTATTTCTCACTTGCTTAATGTATATAAGTTTCTATTTGGCCTTGTGTTTATGTATTCAATCAGCGTGCAAAGATGAGAGAGACAGCAAAGCAACGTGCCTTACAACTACAGAAGGAAGAGGAAGAACGAACGAGAGAGCAGAAGGCCAAGGCTTTGGCTAAATTGGAAGAACTGAATCGGCGAACACAAGCAGGTGAAGCTGGAAACCAAAAAGCCGAGAGAACTCAGGGAACCCAGAATGCTGAGACAGCTCAGGGGATTGGTGTCTTCCAGGGAAAGCAAAAAGAAACACACGCATTTGCTGAACAAGCAATGGTTAATCTCAAGTTCCAGGCACCTGGCCCTAATTTGGTCTCTGAGGACAGAGAGAGCGCTGCTAGCCATCATAGTGAATCTGCTAATATTTCCAGAGATTTACCCATGGAGACACCTTGGGCATCTCATTTGGAACACATTTCTCATGGTCAGTATTCGCCTTTGAAACAGGATTCTTTTAATGTGGGTACCACAAACGCATTCGAATCTACTGATGAAAGTGTCTCTAGACATAAGCAAATATTATGTAAACAAAAGCCAAATGATCCATCACATAAGAATTCAAATGAAAAGTCAGCGCTAATTGTCACAGTTGAGGCTCCGAAAGATCTCTCTGATGTATATGTTAATGATGTTATGTTGACTGAGGTTGCTTCAAGTGTCAGAGCAAGTGGCGAGACAAATGCCCTGAATACCTCCAATATCATGGCTGAACCCACCACACATCAGAGAAGGAAAAGGTATAGTAAGCATAAGCAGAGACTGGACGAGGCTGCTGTAATCTCTTCAATTCCGTCAGCAATGCTGGAGGAGACTAATCGTGCAAAAGATTCCATTGAAACAGGCAAGTCCAAGGCTGTGCTGTCAGTTTTGGATAGCTCAGTCTCTGCAAAGATTAAGCCTGATGGAGGAGTGCAGGCTTCTGAGGTGCAGTCTACTTTCCATGATGAAGCAGTCCATAGCAGAGTAAGCAAACAGTGGAAACCACAGTCCCGCAGAATGCCACGAAGTCTACAGGCAAGTAGGATTGTGGAAAAATTTCATGGCAATGACAATACAATGTGGGCTCCTGTGCGTTCACAAAGCAAAGTTGAGGGTGCAGTTGAAGCAAGTCAAAAATCTACTACTGAATCTGCGACTCCAGCGAAGATTGATAATCTGGTGCAGAATAGTTCAAAGGGCAAAAGGGCTGAAATAGAGATATATGTTCCGAAGCCTGTTGCTAAGGAGCTGGCACAGCAGGGAAGTATTCAACCAGTGTCATTTTCAACTAGTCCTACACTAGAAGAGGCTGCTGGTAAAGCACAACTTGAGTCAGCGAGAACTGCAAGTCCGCCACCTAAGAGCTCTGCAACTGGAATTGTTGGGTCTGGCATAGACTTCAAGGAGGGAGATGGCAGGCATAACAAGCAAGGAAAAGCACATGGAACATGGCAACAACAGAATTTTATAGAACCATCGAATAGGAAGAGTGTGCATCATGGACGATCTTCTACTTCTAACCCAATCGAGGACATTCAAAGATCCACGGACCAAAATCAATTTGTGAAGCGTGAAGTAAATGCACCAAAAGCTGAATCACATATTACCAGAGAGAACAACATGTTGGATAGCAGTAACATGTCCAATGATATTGAATCAGCTGCAGCTGGAAAATCTCTTGCTGTGAAAGATCAGATAACAACAGGTAGGGGAAAGCAATATCTATCCAAGGGCCATAAAAGCATGGGAAACAATTATGATCCTGAACGCACGAATATTGTTAGTAGTGAATCTGCAGCTACTGATGTTAACCTGACAGACAGAACTATTTCTTCAAAAGAAAGTTACAGCTCTGGGGAGCGAATATCGTCTCATTGGCAGCCCAAGCCTAATGCAAATTCAGAAAATAATCAGAACCGAGGCAGAGCTGCTGGAACTGGAACTATTAATGTGGAAACTGATAGGGCTTCAAAAAGGGATCATCGTCCCCAGCGTAAGGTGCACGTTCCACCTCAAGATGACAAAAAAAACTGTGAAGTTGATCGACCTCATCCAGATGAGTCTGTCCCTGAAAATAATATGGCTGATGGGCCAAATGTGGGGCATCATCAAGAGTTGTTCAGAGAGAGGAAACCTGCTCAAGCGAAAGATGTAAAGCATCATCAAGAGTTCAGAGAGAGGAAACCTGCTCCAGTGAAAGGACGTCCCTATTCCCCATCTCAAGTTCCTGTTGGAGTTGGTGAATCAGCTCCAGCTGCTACCTATACAGCTGGTGAGCGCGATCCTAATTTTTCATCTGGTTTCAAGAGGAATGGAAACCATAGCAATCGTTCTGGCAGAGGCCATGAATCTCATGGAGATTGGTCTTCAGGTCGTGATAGCCGGCAACACAATGTAACTGCATTTCGTGAAAGGCAGAGGCAGAATGTGCATTACGAGTACCAGCCAGTTGGGCAGTATAAGAATAGCAAAACCGAGAAGCTTGTAATGTCTGGAGATGGATCTAATGATTTAGGCCCAAGTTACAGAGAGAGAAATCAGAGTCAGTCAAAGCGTGATGGAGGATATTTTCACAGGCGTCAAGGTGGTCCTGCCCGGGTCGATTCTGGTCACGACTAAAGGCTGAAATTAGGCGCCCTTTTTTTGTGAAGCCAGTCTTCAAAATATTAGAGTAGTTTGATTAATCAAGTATTCAGGTATTGCCGGCGCATGTTTATGCTATGTTTTAGTTTTACCACGCACTTATTTAATCTGTTGACTAATGTCACACGTGCATTGAGCAAGATTAGTATGAATCTGGTTAGGGCGCACCATTGTGGCAGGTTGTGTGTTAATGCCAGGAAATGAGATGGGACAATATCTTCATTTCACAACTGTAGTAGCTGATATCGTAATCTTGTTGCTATTTGTAACCCGAGGAACATTTGCAGCACCCCTAATTTCTCGTTGCACCTAATACTGCTCTCTCCATGTATTTCTATCTTTCTTTCTTTCTATCTTTCTTTCTTTGTACATACGCACGGGTCCAAAACTTATGTGAATTGGGTGGTATGGAACCAACCTAGTCCTTTTTTGAACATGTGATGAGATGATCTGGCTCAAGTTAGTGTCGGGCATTGGTTGCTTTATGTCATTGTAAACGTTTTCTTGGTTATAGTTGCGTATACACTATACAGTAACAAGATATGTGTCCTTGACAAAAAAAAGGAAGGCTTTGTTCCCTTTTTCTCCTAAATCACATGCGTTATAAACTAGATCTAAGTATTGGCCTGGATATTATGTATGTTGTTTCCAATTGCATTATACCAGACCCAACACAATGTTATAGATGATTTGGTTATTGCTTATGTGTCGGTTTTCATTTCGCACTATCTGGTGGTATGTCGTATTAAGTTAGTGTTTGTCTAGCAATGAATGGAAGAAGATGGCGAGAAATGATTCATGCAATCGATCCCAATTATGTTAGGGAAAATGCTTAGGTGAATGTATTTAATTTTTAAACTTTTATAGCCTCTTTTCTAAGAAGATTTTTGATCAATAGGAATTTAGGAATCTATTGACAAGGTTCACGCCGCGATGACCTACACGGAATAGCTGAAAAAAGGCATTTCGACAGGGCTGTAAGCATCAAGTCGAAAAGGTCCTCCATTTGGGTCCCCACCCTCCACGGGAACTCATGACGGTTTTAGGGATGGAATATTTTGAGTGGCCGATCATGAAATTTCTCGTCTTCTTAGTGTTCTACAAAATTATAGAAGACTTTCAAGCTTTAGTACGTTTTCATTTTTGAAGACTACGATAGACTTTAAATTTTTTTTATAGACGTTCATTGATTTTTTTTTTAGACGTTCATTAAAAATAGTTTTTTGTATATGATCATCAAAATACATATTCATTTTGTAAGCTCGTTATTATGAGTAGTTTGTATAAAGGATCGGAGCTTGTGTCTGGTCAAAAATATGGTGAAATCACATTTCGTATTTTGTTCCCGTCAATATAATGGATCCTATTGGAAGGTCATCCAATAACGTTATGTTAGATAGGAACATGTCCCGACATAAAAATAATCATATTTGATGAATCAGATCAATATCATGAATAACAATATTAGGTCAAAGTACGTTTTGAATCATATCTAAGGGTTTGCTTGGGAGTTTCAATTTTACCGATTTCGGATGACAATGATCATGAGGGGTTAGAATAATCGGTACTTGCTAGATTTTTTGGGCTCGATTTTGGATGATTTAAAAATCACCCAAAAACGGTGTAGTGCAATTTTGATCGGTTCTCTCCACCAAATCGGCAAATTTTGGTTGTTTCTCAAAATCTTTTTCCGTTTTTACACTTTATCAAATAATTATTTCCAATAAACATATTTTTGTTTAATACTAACTTATAAATAAAAATATACTAATTTAAAAAATTATTTATAAGCAAAAATTATATTATAATTTAAAAATTACTTACAATTAAAATCTCACTTTTAAGATAAAAAAATATTTTTATGTAAAAATCTTATTAATGATACAAAAAAATCACTTATAAGATATAAAAAAGTTACTTATAAGTAAAAAATTTGCTTATGTGTAAAAATTATTTAAAAGTACAAAATTAACAAATAATTATAAAGTTTAGACTAAGAAATACAAACATAAAATTTTAAGTAAATATTTAACTTTATTCATCTTTTTAAGTTAAATATTAAGTTGTACGGAAAAAAAAAATTACATATAAGCAAAATATCACTTATAAGTAAAAAATTTCATACAAAGAAACCAAAAATACAAATTTCACTAACGGTCCGTTTGATTGCAAATGTGAAATTTGAGTGGAAAGAAAATGAATTACATGGAATTGAATTGCATAGAATTTGTTTTACTGAGAATTGTAATTAATTGTGTTTGATATGTATAATTTTCACCTGAAAAATGTTGAAAGATTGGTGTCCGCTTGACTTCGTTTTTCATGGAAATTGTCCATTAAAGTGATAATTTTTTCTGTCATTGGGTCTAGAATTTGTTCCAATTTCTCAAAAAAATAAAATTGGAAAAAAAAATTAAAATACCGAATA
>CAIGRK010331647.1:0-10482 GCA_903798315.1 Fraxinus greggii | reverse complement strand
CACAAATTCACAAAAACTTAAAAAAAAAAAAACTAAAATCACAAATTCATAGCATTATAACAACTAGCTTAGCCAACTAGCAATATTGATTTCAAGCAAGATTTTTGAGCAAATACCTTTTCCTCCAAGCCCCAGTCAATCCCCTGAGCAGAGGCGGCAGACGAAGCTCCAGGCTCCACTGCTCCAGAGTCCAGCCACTACCAGCCGGCGTAAAGGCATGCATCCATCACTCACCAATCATTACCACCATCCAAACCAGTCCAACGTGAGGCGTCGCCGTCACAGCTGCTTCGCCCCTTCTCCCCTGTCGTCTCTCGTCTCCCTCCTATGCCGGTGAGCAAATTGGATTTGGATTTGATTTTGTTGTGGGTAAATGGTAATGGACTTGCAATTTAATGGGCAAAAGTGTTTGGACTCATTCTTCATTACATTGGGCCTTATTTTTTAAAATAAAGGCCCAAACAATAAGGGGAAAAAATCACAGGCAGCCTCTTCTTCTTCATTTCATCTTCCCGACGGATCCAGCACGGGCGGCCGCGGGGGCTGGCCAGGTGCTGGATCCGCCCTGGCCATATGTGTAGTTGAACATATTTTTATTAAAAATAATATATTATTGAAGATCAAGAACACAATCCAAAGATCTCTTGATTCAACCCACACAAGATCAAAGCTTCAATATTCCCAAACATTTTTTACATTACTAGTTGATCAATTATTCATTCAATAGAACATCCTACAAAGATCAAATATTAATTCCATAGTTCTCCTTATTCAACTAAAAGATCAAAACACTAAATATCAAACACCAAAAATCATTACCTTCACCAATAAGCCTTCAATATTCTGAAGTTACGAAGAGTTAACTAAAGTTCCAGTTGTTCTGAAACGAGTTCATTATTGGTGATCCACGATGAGGGAGAAGAAGTCCAAAGTACTGGAAAGTACAAGTCGCACAATCGAAGAGGTTCTTCGGCAATTTACAGGTTGGGTGTTAGTGTCACTAAATTTTAGTTGCGTATGGACCAATTGCAAGTTATCGTTTCTCGTGGATCGTTTTGGCAAGGTTTGTGCGGAGATTTTTTTTATCACTGTGAAGAATTCTTCAAGGGATTTTCCTTAGTTACTAAATTTAGTGTTATTTACTTTTATGCTTTTGTTCTATATTGCATGATTAACACTTAGGGTTAATTTGACATTAAACTTAATTATATAGAAACAATAAATAAGTGACTTGTTACTTTTTATTGGTTAAATTTCGCATTAAACACATCTAGGTGTTGTTGGGTCTAAACGAGTCAGTTAGATATTATTTATTTTTTCAATTGGTATCAGAGCTTAATATCGATCTGTGGCCTAATTTTGTTTAGATGACACTTTTCATTTCTTCTTATTTTTACGGTAGTAATTATGTCTACTGGAAAATTAGAATGAGAGTCTTTTTAAAGTTAATAGATGAATGTGTTTGGGTTAGTGTGGAAAAGAATTAGACTGTCCCCATCTACCACTGTTGTTGGTGTTATTACACCTACTGATGTCTCTAGCTAGTCTAAGGATGATTTAGCTAAATGTAATTGGACTAGTAGAGGTGCCCATACCATCTTTCTGGCTATTGTCCCCGAAGAGTTTAGGCGAGCATCCATGGGTGAGACTGCTAAGAATGTTTGGGACATATTTGAAACCATACATGAGGGAACTAATACCGTGAAAAACTCTTAATTTGTAGATTTCAGCCGCTAGATTTGAAGATTAGGATGAATGATGAGGAATCTTTCAATGAGTTCTATGCTAAATTGAATGATATAGTGAATTCTAGTTTCAATTTAAGTGAGTGAATCCCCAATGCTAAGATTGTGAAAAAAGTAATGAGATCCCTATTTGAACGATTTAGGCCTAATATCACAGTTTGAGGAAAGCAAAGACCTAGAAGCTATAAAGATAGAAGAACTTGTAGGATCTCTCCAAATGTATGAGTTTGGCCTACCCTAATCTAAGAAAAACAAGTCCCTAGCCCTAAACATTGTAAAAGAAGAGACTAGCAACTAGACTGATGATGTCAATCTAAAGGATGAAGAGTTTCCCTACCTTTCTAGGAAATTAAGAATTTCTTTAGGAATAGTAGGAAATATCCTGATAAGTTTAAATGTGACTCTAATAAAAACATGGAAGATAAAATAGAGAAGAGATATACTAGGGATGCCTGAAAAGGTCTCAATCTGTAAGGTGTCATGAGTGCCAGGGATTTGGACATGTTAAATCTGAGTGTCCAAGTTATAAGAAAACCCTAGATAAGGGTATGAACGTTATGATGAGCTAGCTTTAATAATCAAACTAAGAACTTCAATCCTGATGAGGGAGGAAATTATATAGCGTTCACTTCATTGGTTAAGAGTGAACCTACAGAGTGAGACACTTAAGGATATAAAGCAATCAGACTCTTCAAAGGAAGAATCAGAAAATGATTGGGATATACAAGAGGCATTTGACCAGTATGTAGATAATCTTAAGTTGAAAAAGGTTAATAGTTATACTCTTAAGAAATTACATGAACTTGAGTTAGAAAAAATGAGGTTAGAATTCAAAATTGAAGAGTCAACTAGAAGATTAAATGAGTTGAGGGTTGAGAAAAAGTCATTAGAAATTAAGGGTAAGACTCTTACGAGTTATTTCGAGAAATCTAGTGCCCAACTTTATTCTTTTTCTAGTGGATCTAAGAAACATGACAACATGTTAGGTTTGAATAAACAGCTAGGAACATGAGAGGTTTAGGCTTTAATAAAATAAATTCTCATACTGCTTCATCTTCTAAAAATAAATTTGTACCCGCCTCAGTCGAGTCTAAGAATGTTGGAGCCCTACGACATAAATCATATGTGCAATATATGTTTCCTCAATTTAAAGTTCAAAATTTGAAACATAAAGTAGCTCCTAAATTTATTCCCACTTGTCACAATTGTTGTGAGTTGGGTCACATTAGACCTAGATACCGCAAATCCTTGATTGAGAACAACAAATAAAATCTTATTACTCATGTTAGATTTTTTTACTAATCAAGTGAGTCGCTTGACTAATATGATGAGTTCTTTGACTAAGATTACATCTTTTAAGAAGATTTGTGCAAAAAAGAATGAAATCTCTGGTCAAAGTGATGTAATAAATTGTGATGTTGCTTGTGTTGCTCTTAAAGGTAAGAACTTATGTACCACCGCATTAAGTTGGTCTTTTGGAGTACATGATTTCTACATATTTATGAATGCACTCTATTTTTTTTTTTATACTTTTAAAATAAAAAATAACAAATTAGAAAATAAAAAATAAAAACGAAAAAAGAAAAAGGATTTTTAAGCTATAATGTTTTAAGTGATATCATTGGAAATATTGTTTTATGATCAAATACTACTGTGAATAAAATTTTCATTAACTTTATTTAGAACTTATTTGGAGTGCTTGGTATATATTTCTTCATGTATCAATCTGCAATTCCGCACTGCACACATTAACCTCTTGTAAGTGAGTACTGACCGCGTGTATGAGATTTAGGATGTCAGTCATCAGTGTGGTAATGTGACATTAAATATGAATTGACATTTAACTATCTAACCTACGATTTAGTATATTCCCCTAAAAGAAAAAATATTATTGAGTTTTAAAATATATGAATTATATGTCAATGGAAAAAGTAAGATACATCTTACACTTTTTTTTGTAGTCTTTATGACTCGTGTAATTAAGCCTCGTGTGTATCTTAAAATCTGGTATCTTATAGTCTTCTGACTTGAGAGTTATCAACCTAAAACTCATTGCAGGAGCCATTTAGAAACCGTACTGAAGAAAAGTCTGTACGTAAGATAGAAAAAATTATATATGCTCACAGATAAGGGGAGAAAGAAAAGTAATACAATAATAAATATGAGCTTTTTAAACAAAAGGACTTAATAGCACTAGGTTTGACTTTCATAATTTGAGGAAGATATTCATTTACCAGTGTATCCTTTGCATGTCATTTCTCGCTAATTTAAGGTTTTAAGTTTTACTTACAGGAGAGTAGTGACACTTTTCAAATATGGGTTACTTATATAATTCACTCCATATATGTTTGAAATAAGTTATGTAAAAAAGTTCATTATTTATGAATTATACTTGTATAAGTAAACAAATAACTGTTCGTGTGATTTGAGGTTTCACTACTTGATGTTATATTTAATTACATGAAAAATAGTTATCTCAAAAATAAATTTTTTTTTTCTCCTGTCACATGTTTTGCATAATTTTGCATAGTTTGTCCACGTGCATAGTTTTTCCCTCATTCTTCTTTGTGTTATTCATGATTATTTTGCTTGATTTTCCTTTGTGATTCATGACAAAAAGGAGGAGAGATGTGTATTTATTTTAGAAGAGTTAAGTGGCATATGAGTTAGGGAAGAAGTTGATTGATACATTTTTTTAATATTTGACTTGGGGGATCATAGATATATTTGATGATCTAACTAGCATTATGTTTTGTTTTGCCTTATTGATACTATGTTAAGAGCATGTTTGAGACCCTTTTTTTAAAAAAAAAAAATACATTCTAAAATAGTGATTTGTTGTAGAATGTGTGGTTAAAAAAATGAAAAGTTTTAAATTTGCTTGTAATATTAGTTTATTGAAGAATGTGTGATTGAAAATAAGAGAGAGAAAAATATATTTTTGAAATAATGCGTATCAAACAAGGGCTAAGTGTTTTGTATAATATGGATATCATATTTTGTGTTACTGGTTTAGCTATTGTGATATTATATCTCTTCTTGTTATGTTTAGTTTTTAAGTTATTGATGTACATCTTATTTTGGCGTTACATATGTTTTGCATGCGTTGTTTATATAACTTGGTTATGTGCTTAATATTTAGTTTTCTCTTGCTTTTACATGTAGTATTGTTGATTCATGTATTTCAGAAAACATGTATGACAAGTTGTTGAATTGAAGTTTGGGAATTGAGTTTTTGGGTTAATAGTGTTAGTTTGTGATGATTTTAATTTTGTAATAAATGATTTTGTTATGGAATGTGAAATAGTGAGTTTGTTAGGTCTAAATTGTAGTGGCTAGTTCCACATTCAAAATCATATTTATAAAGTTGTAATTAAAGTCAAAAGAGTCGGGGTTAGTAGTAAAGGTCTTAAAGGAGTCGAAGGAGTCAAAGATGGACCACGAGAAAAAATAGTCAGAAAAATGCTCGGTGACCACGCAGGAGGTGCTCGAGCGTCCTTTTCAGGACAGAGACCGCTTGCTTGCCATGCCATGGACGCTCGAGCGATGGCGAGACTACTTGATACCAGCAAGTCCGTCGCTCGAGTGGTGGAGTTATCTGGTTGAACTAGGTTCGTGATTTTAGCCTGTTTTATAATCACATTCAATATCAAACACTCCATATTATATATACCCAAACTAGATTTAGTTTCTCTATGTGGTTGAACATATTTTCATTTAAGAAAACACTTTATTGAAGATCAAGAATACAATTCAAAGATCTCCTGATTCAACCCACACAATATCAGAGTTTCAATATTCCCAAATATCTTTTTACATTTTGGTTGATCAATTATCCAAACTAGAGAACATCCTACAAAGATCAAATATCAATTCCATAATTCTCTTGATTCAACTAAAAGATCAAAACACAAAAGATCAAAAGAGCAAACACGAAAACCATTGCATTCACCAATAAGTTTTCAGAGTTCTAAAGTCGAGAAGAGGCAGTTGGAGTTCCAGATATTCTAGAACGAGTTCGTTCTTGGTGATCCACGAGGAGGGAACAGAAGTCCAGAGTTCTAGAAAGTGCAGGTTGCATAATTGAAGAGGTTCTTCAGTGATTTACAGGTTGGGTGGTCAGAGTCTAATAAAGTTTAGTTGTGTCTAGACCAACTCTAAGTTATTTTTTCTATTGGATCGTTTTGACAATGTTTGACGTTTTTTATTCTTGTGAAGAGTCTCCAAGGGTTTTTCTTCGTTACAAAATTTGTTGTTATTTACTTCTATATTTTGATCTATATTGTATGATTAACACTTAGAATTTGATTTGACATTATACTTAATCATCTAGAAACAATAAATAAGTGACATTGATTTTTAATGGTTAAATTTCACATTATATACCTTTAGGTATTGTTATGTCTAAACGTTCGAGTTGATTAAATATCATTTATTTTTTCAATATTGAAGACAAAGTGATTTGTCATCTCAATCTTGCCACGGTCCTATGTTAGTGCATTCCAAGAAACTCTATTTATAAAGAATGTCTTATTTAAGCATATTTAAATTTATAGAGTAATTTTTTTTATTATAATCTAATAATACTCTTTATTTTTCCTTATTCAAGAAATTAAATACGTCCTTCATAGTTCATACCCTAAAGATAGGCTTGCTTTATTTTTTATTTGTCTAAAAATAATTGACCGCTTTTCTTGTTGAGGGTATAATTGATTTCTTATTTTTCTGTTATACCCTTATTTAATATCTTTTGTTATCAACAAATATAAATTACTCATATTTAAATCATTATTTAATGTATGGGTATATTTAAAAAAATGTAAGTAAAATTATATTCCCATCTATATTACAATTTTTTAATTTATGTGAAAATGAAAACATGTCTACTTTTATAGGGTGGAGGGAGTGTAAAGTTTCTTTTGTTTAATATATTTTTTATATATCAATAATTAATCAACTCAAATATTGTTTAAATAATTTAAGAAGTAGAATTTTGAAATTTGTAACATATTAATTTCATTCTTTATAAAGTAAGAACGGAAAGTGAGTTTGAATTTTCAAATTCTATTTATTAAAGTTAAAATAGAAAGTTTCTATAACTTATTTTAAGCATTGACTCTCTAAAATAAATAAATAAAAGCATAGTCAGCTGATTTGGCATGCAATTCTGAACGTTAGTCGAGCCGATTGAGGCTCTATTTGTGCTAGATCACGGCTTTTTATTTTTATTTAAAAAACGAATTATAATAAATTTTTGACATGGGATTTTGCATTAAGTCCATTTCTACGAATTATTTTTTCTTTTATTACATTTCTTTCAATTCTTCGTCGAATCATGCTACAGTGCCGAGATATTGACATGATTGATATAATGTCAAGTGACATTTTGTGATTGGACTGTTTAAAGTATAGTCAACTTTTCTATCCAATCATATCTTGCCAACATCCATTATGTCAAGGTATATGTCAACATATTTTGACAAAATGACTTTACCCTTTGCAGTCTACCCAGGCTAACTAGGCATGACTGCCACCATAAGCTATGGTCTAACTCTAGACGCTTTACGTGCCATGAGCCAGGGTTCAGGGTGTGCCTAGAAAACTTAGATCTAAGTTATATTTTTACTTCCATATACATGACATGACTTGATCGTTCTCTAAGAGTATTTTGCACGGCATTTAATTCCTGAAAATATAATGAAAATCGAAATAATATTGAATAATTAAAGTTATCAATGCATAGAAATAGTAAATATTTTATTGAAAGAGTTCGATTTGATCGCTATTCATAGCTTGCGCTTGTAGTTTATGGGGCCCTTCAATTGTTAAAATAAATAGTTTTGACATCAAAAAATAATTAAAATGTCAAATTAAATGAAGTTTGCATCAATTGAGTCACGTGATCAGGTGTTGTTTTGTCTTATTTCTCTTTGGTCCTATATTTGATTTGATGTTAACACAAATGACATAAAATATTTTTATTTTATTTTTTTAATAACGTAAGTCGATGTCGTTGGGAATTTACTTAATCACGCGTAGCAAAAAATAAAACGGTTTTCAATTCCCATCAAGGATCTGCTTTGTGTTTAGATAGAAATTGAGATAAAAATTATACATTTGATGAATTCCTTGAAGAACTGTTCTGATATGCAATTCACAGCTATCCAATTATCCAAATTTCAATGAAAATCCAGATACAGAACAAGATTGAGAAAACTAAAATTTTTCATTTTTTGTGCTAGTAAGAATAAAATTATGTTGTGTTATAAATTTTCAAACATTAACAGTATATTACTAAAAGTCAAAGTGGGCTTACCCACTTTCTTAAACTTAACTTGGCACAATATTTAATTAATCTAATTAATTAAATTTGGTCCATGAATGAATTCATTCATTCATTCGTTCGAGCATATTAACAAGTAACTCAATTAATTATTCGGCCAATATTTGTCAATTAATTAATAGGTGAATCTCATTGTTCTAGTTTTCCTTTTGTGTGTGACCCATTAGGTTCTCAATCACGATATCTAATTACATGAGTTATTATTTTGATATAATCAAAATTGATAAATTAAAATACACATTTTAATTTATCACCAATTCAGATTCGTTGTCCCAAATTGACAGCAATGTGACATGGTAATACATGTGACGAAAGAGTCACACGGTAAGACAAAACTAAATTTGTTCGTTTACTGTGAAACTAAAATCCATTCGTCAACATGATCTAATCAATAACGATTATTAATCATTCTTTCATCCCACTCTTAAGTCAATATAAGTTGAAAACTATTTTCGACTTATGAACACAGCTTAATCAAGGATTTCGTTATCAACTTAATTAAATGAAATGTGGATCATAATTTGTTACTATCAAAGGATGACGAATCTCCTATTTATCATTCACAACCTTCAGATGATTCTTGACTTACCTGAACGATGTCTTATTAGTGACTGTTGGTAGAGTAACATCTAACATCATCAAAGTATGACTATCATTATATAAGGTACTATGATGACCTCAAGTCAAACGACCAATTCCACGACCGAAAGTTAAAGATTAACTATGACACTCAAGATAGTTATCCATGTGGAATCTCCCCAACGAGTCTCCAATATTTTGTTCTTTTAATAAAATATTCATGTGTTCATTTAAGTGTCTCCACACTTTAACTTGTGAGATCAATTACTTAATTTACAAGTAAGAAATGTCACACGTGATGGTCTATTCGTAATAATGATATCATTATCTCGTTATTAGTTACGATCACAGATAATTTAAAATTTAATCATATGTAATTTGTATCTCACTGTCCCAACTCATTGTGATTAACAAGTTTCCAAAACTTGAATCTACGAAATCTATTATTTAATTTATTAGAATATTAATTCAATTAAATATTAGATCTGCCACAAATATAAAATGCATCAATTATATGCTAAAAGAGTTCACGTCCAAAATTGATTGGACATATGACATAACAATTACAAACTTCCGCTTGCACTAGATCTCATCACTTTTGTATCTCATACTATAAGAGTCTACGTGACGATAATTTTATATGATGAGTTATCTACCTCTTATAATGAAATTCTTGAAGAATTTGAAAANTATTTAATTTATTAGAATATTAATTCAATTAAATATTAGATCTGCCACAAATATAAAATGCATCAATTATATGCTAAAAGAGTTCACGTCCAAAATTGATTGGACATATGACATAACAATTACAAACTTCCGCTTGCACTAGATCTCATCACTTTTGTATCTCATACTATAAGAGTCTACGTGACGATAATTTTATATGATGAGTTATCTACCTCTTATAATGAAATTCTTGAAGAATTTGAAAAACTTACTCTAAATGATTCTATTCTCAAAAAGAAAAACTCTTTATTGGAAAAAGAGTCAAAGAAACTTTTGAAAATTCAAAATAATTTTGAAAAGGAAAACGTCAATTACGATTTTTTAATTAAGGAGAATTCTTCTTTACAAGAAAATATTTTAGATTTGACTCATATTAATCGAAAATTTACTCAAATTTTGATCTTATACTTGGTGAACAATAATGTGTTTTTAATAAAGGAAGAATTGGATATAACCATTTTTGAAACAAAAGCCTCTTAAAAATTCGTTTGTTAAAGCCTCTACCTCCCCTCTTACAAATATCACATGTAATTTTTGCAATAAAAATGGGCATGTGAATTTTAATTATTCAATCAAAAAGAGGTTTCCTTTTAAACCAAATACAAGTGGATTCCAAAGTCCACAAACACTAACAATCAATGATTCAAAATTGTATGGGTACCAAAGAATAAAAACTAAATAATTATGTAGGTACCAAAGGAAATAAAGAGCAAATGATCTTTGGATTGTAAATGTTTGAGCACATGACTGGGGAACAAGCTCTATTCTCAACAAGAAAGAATGGAGTTCAAAATCAAAGAATTGAAGCTAATGAACACTTCAAAGAGTTCATCAATCAAATTAGACGATCAATGTATATTCGTAAACACAACAAAATATCAAAATATGATCGAATCTCCTTTTTAGTTAACTTCTAGTTGGCCCGATATTATATTTAATATGTGCTATATTTTAATCTTATAGTTAAGAATAGCACCTAAGTAGCGAAAAAACGGGGGGTGTGTGTGTGTGTGTGTGTGTGTGTGTGTGTATCTTAATGGCACTAAAACATTAGGTCTTTGGAAATTCTAGATGAATTTGAAATAT
>CAIGRK010331615.1:0-17532 GCA_903798315.1 Fraxinus greggii | reverse complement strand
AAAAAAAAAAAAAAAAAACTCTATAATTTAATTTATTATTATGAAAACAATGTGCAACAAATAATAAGCAAATCAAATACAAATTCACAAAGCAATCAACATTGAAAATCTTGGACACGAATTATACCATTAAACCATACGTACCAAATACGTCATAAATGAATTTATAAACTTTTTACGATAAATAGAAACAATTTTTTATTATATTTTTTTAATTTGAAAAAAAAAAAGTATGTTTGTAGAGTTACTATAAAATATTCCAGCTGTCTAATATTAAATAATTTTGATTACTACGTTCATATTTGATATGCATTCTTTCAAAACTAATTTTCAACTACACATTTTTCAATAAAATAATATTTTTCATCACATCAATAACTTTTCATTACTTTTTAACCACATATTTCTCATCATATCAATATTTAAAATACATTATTTCCTCGATAATATCAATAACATATCATTAATTTGTGAAGCATGGACTTGTCTAAGACATATTGGTCCACAAATCAATTAAAGATAAAGAAGTGGGTCAGATATTCTATTCAAAAAATTATTATAATCATTTCAGATTCAAAATTTGAAAAAGAAAATTACAAAAAAAAAAAAAAATGCAGGTTCGAGTATCGGAGAGATCTGTACATATTTGGTCAAATTACTATTTCTTACTTATAAGTTAAAAAGTTATAGATAAGTAAAAAATTGTCAAGAAATGAGAAAATGTACCTGAACACAAGCTAACCGGTGGAGTGTTGACACCACAAGCAGAAGGGAGTTTCAGGGCTTTCTTGGTATCAATGGGAATTCCAATTTTATTAGGATCACCAAGAAGTTGGCATAGGCAAACTGGCTGAGTATTCAACAAGTTTGAGAATTCTGGGCAGCACCCCTTGTCTGGTTTAGTTAGATTGCTACCTTCCTCCACAAAAGTTAAGCAGTCGGATAAGTTGATCAAAGAGTTGAAGCAATCATCTGATGCTGGTGAAGGTGCAGCGGCGACGGGGGTCGACTGTGCTGTTAGGCATGGAAGTGCCACCAGGAGAATGGTGGTGATAATGAGTGGGTAAGCACAGGTGGCGGTGGCGGCTGTGGTTTTAAGCTTGCCCATGGTTGTGGTGGTGTGTTCCTATACAGCTTTTGGTGTGGAACTTTATGATATGATTTTGAAAGGGGTAAGAGGGAAATGTACAATTTGGACGGGCCGGGCTGAACCGACTCGACCCGACCCTTCCACTTGGACATCTCCATCTATCTAGCTTTAGGGTATGAACAAATTTACGAAGTCGTAGTCTGGTGTCATTAAAAATGTTGATAAAAATTTAAGTTAAGGACTATAATTAGTTAAATCATATATTTTACGAAATTCACAATTTTTTAACAATACATTTCATCAACTTTTATCAAATCTATTAAAATATTTTTAGCTACAACAAACTGGGGCTAAATTAGCAATTGCTCATTTATTCCAGCTAAAATTGTTCGTGCGGTCTCGAACATTTAACCCTTTAATTTTTTGTTTCAGTTGCGCTCCGGTCCTTGTTTGTGATTTTTGTTTAATTCGACCGTTAAATCTATCAAAAAATAATTTACCGTCAAAGTTAAATAAGTCAAAATATTTGAAAAAATATAAAACATAAAAACTATAATCATCTTCTCATCTCCCTCCCTTCATCCATGCTCCCAACCCATAGAAGATCCCTTCTCTTTGCATTGTTAAGCAATTTAATCAAAAGACTGATTTTGAGGTTGGTTGACAAAGTTTTTGATAAAAAATAAAAAAATTAGCAAATTGGTTAAAGTTGTGGAAATGAGTAGTTTAAAAGTTTATAAAAGTTGTGAATCCAATGAAATATGTGATTAGGGATGACTCCTTAAACACTCGAATTAGACTTATTCAAATTTTGGACTCGATTTGATCCTTTAACTTGTGAGTCTCTGGGCTGTGTCGAGTCGTCCGTGAGTTGGCTTGTTTTTTTTTTAAAAAAAAAGAAATTAACAAAATAAGTCTAAAAACAAGTAATTTTTTTTTTTTTTAAAGAAATCAATAGTGTACGAAAAAAGAAGTGTTAGTTAGTCCACGAGTTCAAACGAGCCAGGTCATAGAAAAAGGTGAGCTCCACTCGTCATAGTTCGTCTCAAAACAAGCGCGAACCGTTGTAGGACGAACTGAGTCCGCAATCAATTAGATCCATTTGTCCTTTTATGTAGGTAAAATCAACTATTAACTTAGACATTAATCTTTTAGGAACTTTTTAGGTTATATATATATCAAACAATAAGTTTTAGAATATTGTGATTTATAAATTATTTTTTGTAAAAATCTCTGAAAAAATAAAAAAAACAATTAACGAGAAAAAAAACCCGGCTCAACTATTTTCGTATATAAATTATAATCGGCCTAACGACCTCTCTTATCATTTCAGCCGATTTTTCCAGAGAGAACTGCTCTCATCCCCCGGAAGGCACCTCTCTCTCTCTCTCTCTCTCTTCCCTGATCAGCCACGCAAGGTATATCAAAAGAACCTTTTTTTTTCACTCTCCAATTTTACGTTCATACATACGGATCTATGAGCACATACAGACATATCTATGTATGTATATGTCACTTGGGTTTTCTTTTATCTGAATGCTTTACTGGTGAATTGACTGAGTATAAATAAATCTTGCAACTGGGTATTTCTGATTTTGATGTTTATATGCCAAAATTAAGCTAAGCGTGTACATATTCGTTATGGGGGCGGTGGTGGTGGAATATATGCAAAAGATATGGCCTTTTTCTGCATTTAAAGTCAATAATGATTTAAGAGCATCAGATGGAATAGTGAAAAAGTTACCGGTGCCTGAAAGTACGAAACAGTTTGTTTATGCTATCCGTGAGCCTGAATCGCAGTCTATTGTCTATATGCTGTCTGTTCAGAATTTATCAGAAAGGTCAGCTTCGGATGCTGAGTGTCTCATAAGAGGGATTAAGCCTGATGCTGTTGTTGTTCACATGGGAAGCTTTAATGATTCGGACATTAGGGTAAGTGAGAATAGTGAAAATGGTGATAGCATTCATGAATACGCCATTCCAACATCATCATTTGAGGTGTTGAAAAGATGTTTTGTGCATAAGACTAATACCGAGAAGTATGAGAAAGTGGCAGGGAGTTTATTTTTGAAGGAAGTTTTTGGGGTGAGTTTCAATGCCCATGTTATGGCTGCCAAGAAGGCTGCTGAGGAAGTTGGTTCTTCATTTCTTACTCTTGAATTGCCTTTCGTGAAGTTCATCACTGATGGAGATAGTGAATGTGGTTTGGACAGAGGGGTAGAGCAGGTGGTGGAATCAGGAAATGGATTTCTAGGTGCTTTTGGTTTTCAGCAGAGTAATTTGGTTCATGGAAGGAGTATGGTTTCTGTGAGGTCGAGGGGTTTTTATGTTATGAATGATGTTCAATCTCAAATGGTGAAGTTGCTCTCTACATATTTGGTTCAGTCAAGTACTATTTTGAAACTCAGTAGTGAAGATTTTAGGCCTCTAGTTGATTATGAGGCTCCGCAGTTTGCAAAATCTGCCTACCCCTTGCTTGTTGATTTGCATGACATATTTGTTGACATCCCCTCTATGGGAAGGGCTCTGGCTTGTGCTCAGAAACTTCTTAGTGATGTTAACAAGGGAGAAATTGTTGATTCCCAGCTCCTATCTGAATTTTACTTATTTCGTGTTGCAATTGAGGGGCTGAGAATTGCATTGAATAATGCTGGCCGGCTTCCTTTGAGCAAAATAGGAGACCCCATCTTGGATAACTCTAAGTTCTGTGATCTTCCTGTGGAGGATCAGTCACACGCTATTCTTGCACAGGCTCTTCATAGCCAAACTAAGAAGTTCAAATCAATAGTTGCAGTAGTTGATGCTCGCGCATTAGCTGGACTAAGGAAACACTGGAAAACCCCTGTTCCTCCAGAGGTTAAAAGTACAGTTGAAGAGCTTATAACTAATTGTGAAGATAATGAGGAAATCTCACACCAGAGTAACATGAAGCGCTTATTGGTTGATAAACCGGTGGTGGCAGTTGGGGCAGGTGCAACAGCAGTTTTTGGAGTCTCTTCCCTCTCTAAAGTTATTCCAGCATCAACTTTTGTCAAAATTGCAACCTTTCATGTCCCAACTTCACTAAAACTTTTGTTGACTCAAACACAAAAGATTGTTTTTGCACTTGGCAAGAGTCTTGGTCCTACAAAAGTGGTAGCCCCAGGAATGGGGAGTTCTGCGTTGAAAAGTTCTACCTTGAAAGCTGCTGTATCTGCTGAGAAAATCCGAACCATATCTCACAGTGTTATAGCGACTGCAGAGAAAACTAGTCTTTCTGCCATGAGAACAGCTTTTTATGAAATAATGAGGAAACGCCGAGCCAGACCCATTGGAGTTTTGCCCTGGGCTACCTTTGGATGTAGTATTGCTACTTGCACAGGCTTGCTTCTCTATGGAGATGGAATTGAATGTGCTGCAGAGACCTTTCCTGTGGCTCCATCAGTTGCTAGTTTGGGTCGTGGAATCAAAAGTTTACACCAGGCAGCCGAGGCTGCCAGGCAAGCAGAGAGCTCCAAGCTACAAAGATCAATAGAGTCCCTCCTGCACAGATTTAAGAACATAAAAATTCAATAATGAAAGAATTGTACTAGACTTCGGTGCTTATTAATTGCTTTCCGGTTAAGCTTAAAATGGATTGCAGCACTTTATTCTGTAAATAGAATATTAGAACACTGGAGGTTTCTTTTGCGATGGTTATTATGAGGTTTGTACACATTCAAATTATAAAGAGAGAAAATGCATGATTTTGTACAGGTTCTTTTCCTTGGTTTTTAAATTAATGATACTACATTTGAGGTTCTAGGGGGATTCATTGAAACCTCGGTTTCTCACTTTATTCACACACAAGCCTCTATCCTTGATGCTTGCAGTGGATTTTTAAAATCATCCATTTCAAATTTTACTGTTGGAGATTCCAATTCGATCCTATATTGTAAGGGAGTGGATATAGTCCACCACAGAAAGAGAAAATCTTATAATATGAGGGCATGCATAATATGTATATTAATTTCTCATTCATTTTCAGAATTGTTGTGTTGAATATTAGGGCAATTGAGTATTCAGGGTCTTTTAACAGATGAGATATGATTTTGCTTTATGCATTTTGTCATGTCAGTGAGCTTCAATCTTGGTAAGGTGTGTCTATTTGTCTAAGGATGCTTGTTTGTGAATGAAGATATGTATATATGGTAACTCCTTTTTAGGCTTTCAGTTCACAACAGCTAATTCTTTATTACGATTGGCATGCTTATAGAAAGTTAAATTAGCTTATAAGTTCCAGCTAAGGATTCCAGGATCGACTTTTACTTTTTGTTAATAAACCGTGTAAATAAGCAACTGTCAGTTCAGATAAACATACATTTGAAGATGCGGACACTTTTAAAATATATGAAGGGAAATCAGTTTTTCTTTGGTTATGGTATAAGAGAGAATGAAAAGGCAAACAGAGGACATTAGGGGATTTTTCTTTCTTATTTCCTTTCAGTAATTTTATATTTCCTGAATTTCTACAGTTTTTTAGTGTTTTGCTGTTCAGTGTTGTAACTTGCACAGGCTTGCTTATTTATGGAGATGGAATATCAAGTGATTCTGGTCTCCTGCAGCTTCTTCAAAGGTATCTCAGGCAAGTAAAGAGCTCGGGACTCGAATATCAATTTGTCTTGAAGAGATTTAAGAAGATAATCTTCAACAAATTGGAATTTGATGTTGAGAATTAGTGCTTATTAACTGGTTTACTCTCAAATCCTGAAATGGTATTTATAAATTCATTATGTAAAATATAAATAGTCTTGAATAGAAAAGCTTTGCTTGTGATAGTTGTTGATACAGAAGGGCTTAAAAATGTACTCTGTGGTTTCATTCTTATACTGGAATCCAATATCTAGATGGAACAGAAGGATTCTGTAACCATTGGTGGTAGGCTGTTACTTTTGTTAGTAGATTGGAAATGGCAAAGAAAAGTAATCAATTTCTTAACAAGTTAAGACCAGGAGAATGTTAAGACACATTCGTGTGTAGAACAGAAGGAAGGATGATACCTGGGAGGATAGAAGAATGTTCATTCTTAAAGCGAAGGCCCGAGAAGAAAAGGGGCTGGCAGTGGCATTAGGCTTCTTGGTAGCGTTGTTGCCTTCTTGGGACAGTTGATGTTTTTGACGGGACTTTTAATACTTCAACCATTGGAGACTTTGGTGGCTGTATGACATTCTTTGTAAAAATCAAATCCGACTTGATTTTAATAAATTTTGTAACTGAACCAAATGGGGCTAAGTTTGTTTGAAGCATCAATTACGTATCACGTATTTATTTTTTAATTTTTTTGAATTGGATGAACAATTCGACTTGATTTCAAGCAATTTTTAACATAAAAATTCTAAAATGGTAATTTGGTCATAAAAACAATCACGTTAAACTTATTATACCAAATTAAACTTTCACTGTAGTCTTAGACCACTTCACCAATAATTTTCAACAAGGAAAGCTGATCATAATCCCCATATTCTCACCTGAATCCGATCTTCCACATGACCTGCCAACTCAACTTGTTTTTGCAGATACTAATGTAAACCGTAGGTTGAAATTTATTGCATTTTGTTTTTGCCCTTTTCAAATCCAACAAATTAACCCACAAAGGAAAAAATGGAAGATGGAAAATTCAATATCAACGCAGAGGATCTATCAACCATCGGAGGTACAGCCACTGTGTCACTCCTGCATTCCTTCATACCAACCCATTGGCTGCCCTTCTCCATTGTTGGTCGCGCTCAGAAATGGACGCTCTCCCGTACTCTCGTCGTCAGTAAGAAATTTCCTTCATAAAATGTCGTATTTATCATGCTGTATCATTTAAAAACATGATTTTGCAAAAAGGTCATCTGGGTTTTAGTTATATTGAATAATTATTGGGTGGCCAGTGAGATCTAGCAGTACATTTCTTGATTTTGTGGAGAAAAAATTTAGCAAAACAAATGTGATTTTAGCTGTTTGTAGGCAAAAGTCGTGAGCTTCTGTAGATTGCTTGGTTTAAATGTTGATGACAAGTTTTGAAGATAATTAAGAAACAGTTATATTAACATTTTCAGCAACCGCGAGCTTCTTGCCAAGCTGTTCGTTCTGCAAAATTAAATTAGGGAAATTTCATGTATGGTGATTTTCTGTTAGCTGTTTATAACCTTTGTGGACCTGATGCAATGTGATTTAATATTTTGATGCTCGTGTTAAGCTATGAAAGATTAGGAAGGCAATGAGTTCAATTACGTTTCCAGAATAAAAAGGTTCACGTAGTAAATTTCGGTGTTGGATATGATTACATATTGTTTGCAGCTACCTCTGGTAGGCAGAGTCTCGAGAGTAAGTCGACAGTCGAGATAAATTCCCTATCAAATCCTCCACGTGCTTGTGTTTCCCATATCAGATGATTATTGATTAACATAGAAAAGTTGTACATTGAAGCGAGGGTTTCGTAAAATTGAAATCAAAATATAGTATAGTGGCCTTGTAAGGATACAATCTAAGAGTCTATGTAATGTATAAATGTTGTTAACTACGGATTTCAGGATAAACAGATCACAATGATTTCAACTTCCTCGAGAAATTACAACTATTGAAGTGATATTTGGGCAAGGTCATCTAATGTGCATCCAACTTTTCGACTATTATAAATGTGTTTATAGGTATGGAGGAGTAGTGTGGTTCATGCTTCTACTTTGACAATGCCATCATAGTTTATGTCATTTGACCAGATGTATAAATGTGTGCAACTGTATCTTTTTTTTATTCTGCACGTTTGACGGTGCCGTGGGTGCCTTATTAAGTCCAGATTTTGGTTATAAAAATTGGCAAGGGAAACTGTTACCTCCCTATTTAATGCTAAAAATAGACTCTGGGAGAGATTTATGCTAATATGAATGCAACTTTTATGTATTTCCAATTATATTTTCATAGGACAATAGTCATTCTTTTAACCATGCTTGTCAATTTTCATCCAGGGAGCACTTAGATTGATACAAACACAGATTTTCATGAACCGTATCATCTTTGAATAAATTCACCAAGAGTTTTCCTTGTGTGGAGAAGCACTTCAATGTCCAATTATTAAATAAGGAGAATAGGTAAATGGATCCAAACCACAGCTTAAGCGACTGCTGCCTAGAAAGGCCTAAAATCAGGGTATGACTTACGAATAGTGAGATAGTAGTTTGCTATCTTCCAACATCCTCCGCCAAAAGCTATTTTGTCATCTTCCCCATCAATCAATTTGAGGATGATGTAGTCGTCAATGAAGTCAAGCTTCTTATTTGAATTCCTCGTTTTGACAATTTGCTTACAGAAATTTGCACCCCATGGGCTTAACCAGAACCTTACTAAGTGCAAGTTTGGGGAACATTTTAATTTCCTTATAACTGAATGTTTAAAGTCAAACATTAATTTTAACCACATATTTTGTAGGATCCACAACTACTACCTACTTATCCACCACTCAATATAATTTTTGCAACTTATAATTTTATCCAAACAAACACTAAAGCATTTAGAAAATGAAATATACTGGCAGCTTTAGGTATCCATTTGAAACTTAAATGAACTTATCACCTTGGAATTGCTTTGAACCCACCTAGACTTGATTTAATCTTCCTTGATGCATGAAACAATAACCTATTCAAATTTTGGCAGGCTGATAGAAATATGATTATATTAGTATTTTTTTTTTTTTTCATTTAGGAATGTTGTAAGATTTGAAATTGGCCATGCTGTGTCTATAATCTCTTCTTCCACCAATCAATTCTGGTTTATGATAAAACATAGTATTTAGATTCTAAATTTTGGTTTCATTTGATGACATCTAAATCTTTGTATTATTTCCTTGAATGCCATCACATTTGTGTAGCCTGAACTGAGTAAAAGGTCCTCCAATGATACCAATCTCTTCTGTGACTATGTTTCTTGTGATCTTTGCTAATTAATTATCTTC
This sequence comes from Fraxinus greggii, assembly GCA_903798315.1. Taxonomy (NCBI): domain Eukaryota; kingdom Viridiplantae; phylum Streptophyta; class Magnoliopsida; order Lamiales; family Oleaceae; genus Fraxinus; species Fraxinus greggii. Next base: position 8,491 of record CAIGRK010331615.1, on the reverse strand, counting down.
ATTCAGCCGCATTTGGAGCAGTTTTGCATGTGATGTCTACTGCGTTGCTTGGCATAACAGCAATTACCATAACAAACACCATTGCTGGTGAGGAAACTGTGCATAAACTTGCATCTTTACTGCTCACAGTTCTCGGTGGTGGTTATATCATACTGTTTCTGTCTGGTAAGGGCAGTCACAGCCATTCCCACAACCAACCCATGGAGAAAATGGCAGTCGCTGGACTTGTTCTTCTTCCTGCATTGTCTCCTTGTGCAAGCACTCTTCCAGTATTTCTTGCTGTTGGAAACTCATCCTCTATGATGGTATTTGCTATCATAGTACTGTTATTCAGGTATATATATTGTTTAAGTTCGGAATCCTGTTTTATCTGTTATAATCACATCTGGGTAGCATGAAATATTAAACCTTAGATTCCCATTTGTAATAGATAAAGTCGTGTTTATACGTCGTGTATGTGTATTAAACATTTTCTGTAAATATTTCTCTAGAAATTCCTGAGGCTTGACATAGGATTGTGATATTGGAATTGCAGCACAATAATTGTAATGACGTCGTTGGTGGCTCTCTCATTTTACGGTGCAAGTCAGCTCAAATTCGACTGGGTGGAACGCTATGACAAGCTTCTTGTAGGTTCAGTTCTATGTTTAGTCGGAGTTTTGACCCTCCTCTTCCACGACCATGATGGAGATGCGGGTTCCATCGGAGAGCATTTGCATAGGAAACTCATCGTTCTATAAGAATTAACTCAAGATTCTTAGTACATTATAGCGTACAATGAAGAAGTATAAAACATTTGATTTCTCTGCAGTCCGGTAGTTACAAAATCCATTTTTCGTGTGGTATGTGTACTTCTTTACCATTGTTGTGAAGTCGGGCAGACTATTTTGTGGTGAATTATAGAGTTGAGATACTTTTTGTGCCTTAACTGTTGTAAAGTACAATGATCTTATACCATTTGGTTCCTTGGTTGCTGCATCTTATGGTTGTTCCCCTTGTTCTAGTAATCAGCAATCGACAAATGTTAGATTTCTTGAAATTTCATGTTTGGCACTGCTTTCTCAAGTTCATAAGTTGGTCAAACATTAATTTTATTCACAAATTTTATGTGATCCACAACTTTTATTTACACATTTTTTTAGCATCAACTACTCATAATCTATAAAAAGTTCAACCAAACATGCACCAATATGGGGGACATTTTCACATCCAACATTATCGGTAAAAAGATTTAGTTGTATCTAATAGGTTGTGTAGAGGTGTCAAGTGGATTGGAACGGAACGTTCTACTTTTTTCAACGTATTCCTTTTTTTTTAATAACCGTGGATGTTTGGGGCAGCTTGCGCTCACCTCGGTTAATCTCACGAGGTCCTGAAGTTTACGGATGTGGACTCACTTCAGTGATCTTGAGGGAACTCGAACTGCGAACGTTCTACTTTATTGTGTCGACTAAAGTGACATGATATCAAAAGTTAGGACTAGCAAGTCATATATAGTCATTAGCAAGATCCAATACGTTAGATTAATGATGGTTCCAACTTTTCAGATCTGATGAAAGCTATAAAGCTCTCCTGTCTGCTTTTTGCCACCATAATCTTTTGCTTGGCAACAGCCCATCTTCTCTTACTTAATATTAAATGACACATATATTTCCTTTTCGAACATTTACACGTCTCTCATATTTAATTTTTTTTAACTTTATTTAGCATATCACAATATTTCACGAAATGTTATTTCTATTTTTCTAAAAATGAAATATTAAATTCACTAATTGCTTTTTATTTAAAAAAAGGGGTAAAAGAATCAATAGATTCTTCTATTCTTGGATGCTTTTAGGTTTCATGTACTAAAATAAAAGAATAATACCTTAACAATAAATAAAGAAATGGCACATCCATGTGCTCTACGAGGCACTTGCTTCAATGTAAGTTCTTATTGTTCTTTACACTTAAAAAAAGAGACAAATTGCATGTGTGTTACTCCTTAGGTAAGTCATCTAGATCTAATCCATTTCATTTTAATTTAAATTAATGAATTGCAAAAACAAAGTATAAATCAAATAGTGTTTTAAACTAATCGATCTACGATAGGAACGTAATGATAAACACTGACAACTCGAGGATAGAGTATTCGACAATGAGTTAATGATTCTAATAAAGAAAAGCTTGGTCTGAATCCGAATATAGACACAAATTATTCGTCTACTCTTACAAAAAAGAGATGATCGTTCGTTCGTTTATGGAGTTTCATCAATCGAACTCATTACTTTTATGTTGCGAAGATCTTAGATGAGGACTAACTTTTATCGAAGAGTCGTGATTAAAAATTTTGTAATCATACGAATCTTACTAGTTACCGAATAAGCGACACTAGTAACTAACATATTTGATGGTGGGTAGAATTGTCATTAAAAAGTGACTTGCATACGAAGAACACTTGCCGAATCGGGGACGCGTAAAAGTAACGCTTTTGGATTTTAGCTTTTTTCTTTGCATAAGAAATTATAATTAATTACAGAGAAGACTCTCTCGCCGAAGAATTGTTTACAAAAATAAAAAAGTAGAAATGGTAAAGTGTGGTCCATGATCCACGCAGTACTCTCTTGTCGTTCTCTGCATTTTTTCCATTGCATGCAAACTCAGTGCAATCCTCTCTCTAAACTGTGTGTTTGAGTGTGTGATTTGATATTTGCATTTCTGACAGACTTACTGTCATACACGCACAATCTTCAAAAGTTTCTCTCTGAAAAATTCCCATATAATTCGGGTTGTAATAATCCTCTTTGAAATTCAAGAGTTTTCTGCACCGTTGACATCAATTTTGACTTCAAGTTTCAGATAAGCTTTCTCAGGTAAAAATCGGATATACAAGAACGCTGTAGCCCATATTTTTCTTTTTCAGTGTTAATTTTGGGAAATGTGAGTTCAATTCAGTTCTGTTCATTTGTTATGGTGTTCTGAGTCTTGATTGACTTGAAGTTTTGATCTTTCTGGATTTCTTTTTGGGAGAGGGGTTGAAGGATTGGAGGATATTTGAGTAATCTGATTGGTGTCGGTTAGTTTCTGAGCTAGATTGATTAGAATTTTGATTGGTTTGATTTTCACTTTCTGGGGGTTTTTCGGGTTTTCGGTTTTGATTAATTCCATTGCCTTCTCTTTCATTTTACTTTCATGGGCTTCTATATGTTTTTTGATGCCTTTTTTTTTTTTCCAGGAATTGAATTTTCGTGCTGTTCGGTTTGGATTTCGTTTTCTTTTTCTTGATTTTGATTGCTATTCATGAATATGAGTGGCATTTCCCATCTTCTAATTTTATATAAGTTTTCGGAATTGAGGTTAGATTACAGAACTTAGTAATCCTAGGTTTTACAGTTTCAAACTACGCTGTCATTTAAAAAGCTATTACTTTTATTGCTTATGAATTGTGCTTAATCTCACCCTTTCGTTATTGTAATTTTCGTGGGCCTTTTTGCTTTTGTAAGCAAGCTAAATTCACCATGATTTTGTACGTGGCAAATCTTTGGATCTTCTTGCTGTATGAGCTGTTATGTAATTCTATTGGCAGAAAAGCATGGGGGTATGGTTTTGGATGATGAAACAGAATGGAATTACTATTTTAGTGCTATTAAAGCGATACTGCTTTAGGAACTGTTCTTTTACGGAAAGCCTTATGTTTCTTTGTTGATTGCATTCCGTCTTAATTCGAACAAGTTCTGCCATGTTTCTCATGGAAACTTTTCTTATGTCATTTTAGGGTTCAGGGCACGTGGTCACACCATTCTCCTAATTTGCTCCCAAACTTCTCAAATCTAACTGAGAATCCTGTATGCTGTTTTGGCAATCATTCAATGGGGGCTTCAAATTCTAGATTGGAAGAAGACAAGAGCCTGCAGCTTTGTCGGGAGCGAAAGAAATTAATCAAACAAGCACTTAATGGCAGGTGTTCTCTAGCAGCTGCTCATATTGCTTATATAGAAGAATTGAAAATCATAGGTACTGCTTTGAGGAGATTCATCGAACCTGATTCTCAGGTTGAACCTTCCATCCATATTTCAACAAGTGCGACGCCGGAGCCTCATGCATTGATTGAGAGGACTATCTCCCAGTTTTCACTTTCCTCTCGGTCTCTGTCCCAACATGTGGACACCACTGTGAATAAATCACCATCTCCTTCACCTCCAATCACAAGTCGACACCAGGCTCATCATATGAAATTCAGAGGTACATTTTCCAAGAAAGTTGAAGAAAAGCCTTCTGTGCCCATCACATTATCAGTTGCTTCAACTACTCCTCTGAGCACTACTCCTCGTTCCACCGAAGGACCTGAAGCATCATCATTTGAAACACCTTCCATCCCGTCAGAAACTCCACCATGGGATTATTTTGGTCTTTTTCATCCAATTGACGATCATTTTTCTTCACAAGAAGGTGGGGGATTTGATCAGGGTTCGGAATACTTTGGCGAGATTAGAGAGCTTAGAGAGGAGGAGGGAGTTCCTGAATTGGAAGATGTAGAAGAGAAGGTTTCCTCACCTGGAATGGTAGAATCTCATGAATCAGAAGATGAATTTGATGAACCTTCTACGGAAACACTTGTTCGAAGTTTTGAAAATGTGAACAGGGCAACAGAAATTTTTGTCAATAATGATGTACCCATCATGCTCTCAGGGACTGTAGTATCAGATACCAAGTTTGGGAGTGAACAAGTTAACGTGGCTAAAGAAATTGTAATGAACGGCGATTCACCTATTATGTCCACAGAAAATGTAGTATCTGAAACCAAGTTTTCAAACGTGAAGAAAAACAACTCTCCTTATTTATCACCATTAAGAGCCACATCTTCGAGATTTCTGCATCTGAATGATGTGAAGATAACGCCAATGAAAGAAACCGAGGTAGAAGATACATCTGCACCTAAGGACTTCTTTGCAAGCATGAAAGATATTGAGCATTTGTTTGACAAGGCATCTGAATCTGGAAAAGAAGTTCCCCGGATGCTTGAAGCAAACAAATTCCATTTCCGTCCAATTTTCCCAGGGAAAGAGCGTAATATCTCTCTTCCTTTTTCTCCCTATGGACTCTATCTCAGTCATTGACACGTGATCACTCCTATATGTGCTTTTCTAGGTTTTTAGTAATCTTTTAGAGCAATAGTTAATTTTCCAGATGCAGTGAAACCAATTTTACTACAATAAGGAAATTGATGTACCGATGTTTTAGGATTCATCTCTATTGCACTATAGAGAGGCTTGAATAGTTTTCTGCTCAATCATTTGGATAAGATAGAGTCTTGCAGTTATTAATAAAATTGGGAGGAAAAGAAGGCCATTTCTTTGAGTTACATAGTTATATAATTTTTATTCTCTGATACCGTATATGAGAAAATTATGCCACCAAGTATCACTGCAATGCAGTGTGCATCCAAGACATTAAATAGTCAGATTACTTCAATTAAGTTTTTTCTTCTTGCCTTTTCTGGTTATTATTTTTTCTTCCGTGCTAGCTGGTGAAGGAAATTTGTTGTGGCAGGTGGATCGATGACCTCAGCATTACTGAAATCATGTTTATCTTGTGGGGATGATCCAAGTGAGGTCAAGGAAGGTTGGTCTATCCGTTTTAATTTTTCCAGATCACTTTGCTAGGGACTGCACTATCAGATACTTGTTGGTGTCTGACTGTCTATAAACACAGCATCTTCATCTTCCTTGACAGGGAGGAACAGTAATGAATCAGTTTTAATTTCAATTTTTTAGTCTGCTAAGTGTTGTTAGTTCATTATTAATGACAGTTTATATCCAATAGTAACTTAGATACAAGGTTCCCTCCAACTACAAAAAAAAACACTTGTTATGAATCCCAAATAATTTATAGCTGTGATGATTAGAAACCTTTAGTAAAACAGCTTCTGTAACCAAACAGAATAAATAGTACAGGGATTCGTGATTTACCTATTCAGTAAATTCAGAAACTTATGATGATTAGAGAAAGATGAAGTGCTGAAAGATCAAAGAAGAAATATATGGGAAGATGATAAGAAATTATTTATCTTTTTTCTTAACCGATGATTTAAACAAGTTTTCCTACTTTTCTGGCTATTTTTAACCTGAATCTTAGCTAAGAGGCTTGAACCTTCAGAACTAAATGAACAACATGCTCTTAATTTTGAAGCATTTATAATTTTACCTTTTCCTTCTTTTTTTGGTCACCGGAGTCACCCTATAGAGAGAAACAACCAAGCAAGTTATATGACCGCTAACTTTTCAATTGCTGAAATATTCTCAGTCGAGTTGAATGTGGCATCACATAGTTATGTACCGCCTCCAAGATGTCTTAACAAAGTCTTGGATGATCAATTCTCTCTCTGTGAGCTTAGGGTCCTTTCTCACCTTCCAATTTGCTGTGATGATATTTTACTGGGGGTCAAACTTTTGGTATTAGACAAGATGTTCTCGTTACTCTTGCTTATTTGTGTTTATCTATGTTTGATGAAGCAGCTGGGCCTTTTTGAATTTGAACAGTTCTTGATGATAAACAGTTGACCTTCTAGATAAACATCCTTGTATCATTGTTTGTCGTGGACATCTTGCATCTCTTATTCCGAGGTTGCTAATGTACGAGGTTGTAAATATGGCAGGAACCTGCTCAGTTCATAATTTGAGAAGCTCACCACTACCAACAAATTGGGCCTTATTCCCAATAAATTTAGGGTCAGTTACATCAATCATTCTTCTTCCTTACCAGTTTATTCATTGCTAGATTTAGTGGAAGATCTGAAGCAACTAGATCTTTAACAACTATAACAAGCACTCTTAATTTTGATCTACCCCCCTTCTAACTTGCTCCACCGAAAACACTTCACCCTTAGAAAGGGACCTCTTTAGTCAATGCAGAACCACAACTCAATCACTAACTCATCATCCCCTTAATACGTCCTCAATTTTCTCCACCTCAAGTTATTGGCATTTATTCTCATTACCTTATCTATTTTAATATGATCGCACCTCCACCTTAGCATCTTCATTCCGCTGCATTCATCTTATCATCTTTAACTTTAACAACGAAACAATCATGCCCATAAAAGCATTAGCTGATGCCTTACTCTCACTAGCTGATGCCTTTTAGCTGATGCCTTACTCTCACTCTTTTGTCTGCATGTCAATATATCAAAATTGTTGATAATAATTGTTGGATGAAGAAAATTTCTGAATCTTACATATGCTTTCAAGCTGGCTGAAAGGAGAGTTACCATATGAGAAAATGGATGAACTCATGATGTTGCTTCTTTATTTTCTGCCAAAAATTCTACTTTTGCTGAATTTCATGCCACACATCACTTTTACATTTATCTTTATTGTTCTTATAATCAGAAAGAAGTCCTATAATGCAGAAGGCATTGGTCACTGCTTTTCAGTTATTAACTATTATTTCGGAGTTGATTGATATGGTCGTGGAATCTTATTGAATCTTTGTTCCCAATATGGAATGATTATATATATTTTCCATTCATTTATGTGATTACTCATATGGTTTAATTGCTTTGTCTAGAGCCTCCTCAAACTTCTGTTAAGTATTTAACTTGGCACCGGACCGTGTCATCTCGTTCGGCTTCGTCCAGGAATCTTCTAGGCGTGAACTCTGTAGATGATGGTGACAATGTTACTAATAATCTCTTTGACAACTTCTGTATGGTCTCTGGAAGTCATGCCTCAACCTTGGATAGGCTGTATGTGTGGGAGAAGAAGCTTTATGACGAAGTTAAGGTATGTTCAGAGTTCAAATAGTACATTAATAATCATTAAAATTATTAAATTTATTTTTTAAAAGGGTGGTGGGATTTACTTTCTGGAGGTTTGAGTTTTACACTTTCGCTTTACATAGTTGTGATGCGGTTCTGGATATAGTGTTACTTAACCACAGGTTTCTCAAAAGAAACTGGCAATTAATAGGAAAAAAGTATGAAACTCATATTTCAAGATGCCCAGTGATTTCTCATTTTGTGTGAATGTATTTCAAGATGCCCAGTGATTTCTCATTTTGTGTGAATGATAATATTTGAATTTTTTTTTGCCCTTTACATTCATGCTAGTTTATGCACACTTGGATAGTATTTTTTTGGTCAACTTATCCATGAAAGAGACTACTCTACTGTTAACTCTTTATTTGCTACATCAATGTATGGACACAAACTGATGGTTTTCTAGTTGATTTTAGCTTGATATACTTTAACAGTTGAATTTTCATGTTTCGGACAGGTAAAACGATATGTTTCAGAAGTTTGATAATTTTTTTGCTTCAATTTTATCGTTAAATGAGTAGAGGAAATCAACTGATACCCGATCCTCGTACTCCTTTTTCAGGCTGCTCAGGTGCTTAGGAGTAATTTTGATCAAAAGTGTAAAGTGCTTAGACAGCAAGAATCACAAGAAATGAAAACTGACAAAACACGTGCTGTAGTCAAGGATCTACACTCAAGAATTAGAGTTGCAATTCA
>CAIGRK010331561.1:0-11398 GCA_903798315.1 Fraxinus greggii | reverse complement strand
GATTTTAGAAATTTGAAAATTGTTTTCTTATTTTTGAAATAGTATAGAGTAAAAATCTGAGAAATAAATTTTTTCCTTTAAATAATGACAATTCAAAATTAAAATTGTGCAAATTTTGAGCTCACCAAAAGAAGGAAGGCAATTGAAGAATTGAGCCAGATTGTGGCCCAATGAGATGTTTATTTATTGTTTTGTAATTTTTATTCTCTAGGATGTGCCATAAGTAATTATTTATTTATCTTTTACCCTTTTTTGAACAGCGAATGAATGAATGCTTATCATGTCATGTAAATAATACCACCACCCAATTCACTAAAGTCATATGCATTAGTATCCTTAAATTTTTCCACTATTCTAAATTAATTAAAACTGGTAGAAAAATTATCTTTAATAATTTTGTTCCATTGTAATTGTTTATATTTGTCGATGAATTGTTAAAGAAAACCTAACGGTTAAAAATATTAAGTGGGAGATGATTTATAGACATGCTTAAACTCACGACCTCTTCCTTTATCCAATCACTTATAAAAATAATTATTTTTCCGATATCAAAATTATCGATCTCTTGTAACTAGAATTGTGCCTATTAAAAGGATATATAGTAAAAATCTGAGAAATAAATATTTTCCTTTAAATAATGACAATTCAAAATTAAAATTGTGCAAATTTTGAGCTCACCAAAAGAAGGAAGGCAATTGAAGAATTGAACCTGATTGTGGCCCAATGAGATGTTTATTTATTGTTTTGTAATTTTTATTCTCTAGGATGTGCCATAAGTAATTATTTATTTATCTTTTACCCTTTCTTGAACAGCGAATGAATGAATGCTTATCATGTCATGTAAATAATACCACCACCCAATTCACTAAAGTCATATGCATTGGTATCCTTAAATTTTTCCACTATTCTAAATTAATTAAAACTGGTAGAAAAATTATCTGTGATAATTTTGTTCCATTGTAATTGTTTATATTTGTCGATGAATTGTTAAAGAAAACCTAACGGTTCAAAATATTAAGTGGGAGATGATTTATAGACATGCTTAAATTCACGACCTCTTCCTTTATCCAATCACTTATAAAAATAATTATTTTTCCGATATCAAAATTATCGATCTCTTGTAACTAGAATTGTGCCTATTAAAAGGATATTTTTAAAAATGGGATAATGAGGAGATTATCTTATAGATAACATCTTACTTATTTTGGATACTTTTATAATTATTAAAAGAGGTTAATACACTTGTATATAAAACTTTGGAGGTCACTAAAAAATTCCGACAATTATTCAAAAGACAAAAAATAATCAATCCATGTTTTAATTGTGGCATGAGATGCCTAAATAAAATAAGTGGGAGGGTCCCAACTTAGTGGACAACTACAATGACCTTCTAAAGAGGGCGTGTTAAATGTCGCAACAATTTTAAGTCTTTAATTAAAATATAATTTGGGGTTTATATTCTGCATACATATATGCATGCATCATACAAAGATTATAATTTATTTTATTAGTGCGCGGAATACTAATTTTACAAAAATTGTCGGTTTTTAATCACTATCGATTATACTTAACAAAAATCAATTTGTGGGAGAAAATTACATTGACTAGAAAAGAAATCTTATCATTGTTATCATTACAAGAAAACACAAATTCATGCTAAGTGTTCTTGGCCCTCGGACCCCTACTGATGAATCCATGGAAGCGCATAAAGATTCATATGAAGAGTTGTGTCATTTTGATGAATTGGTCTATTGCTACATCTGGACATCTATATCAATTGTGTTGCGACAAAAAATCAGAACATGGCAACATCTTTTAACACGATGGAAAATCTATATGAGATGTTTAGACATCAAAGCCGACAAGAAATGCAAGCTTCCATTAAGGCTATTATGAATATCCACATGAAACCAAGCATATTTGAGAGAGACCATATGCTTACCATGATTGGTCACTTCAATGTTGCGTAGGTTTTAGGAGCTAACATTGATTTCGAGACTCGGAGTCGACATGGTTCTTGAGATATTTTCTGATATGTTTTCACAGTTCAATGTCTACTATCAAGATGAACATGTCTCTAACAAAATAGATGGGTGAGATCCAAGGTGTCGAGTCTGTTCAAAAGGCCAAAGTTGGGACGATTTGACTATAAAGGTAGACTCTTCTCATCCTAAACCTTTTAGTGGCAAGGGAGGCAACAACACGAAGAGGCCTAAAAAAAAAAAAAGATGAAAAACTTAAGGGGAAGAACGCTAGTATCGATGGGAAAACCAAAAAGGAAAGTGACTCATTTGTAGACAGAAATGTCATTGGAAGAGAAAGCGCTCGAATTATCTAGCGAAAGGGAAGCAATGTAAAATCGTTGCTCTATTCATCATGCTTAGTGGTTGATTATAATAATATTTGAATTTTATATTTTGGAGCCACTAATCATGTTTGCAATTCTTTTCAGGGGCTCCAGGTGATCAGACAACTTAGGTGATGAAGTGTACACTCTAAGGGGTGGCACGAGAGTAGTAATGTCTGCTAAATCTGTTGGCACCCTTACTTTATGTCTTGAGAATCATAGACATCTGACTTCGGATGAGTGTTATTATTTTCACAAACTTAAATGGAACTTGGTTTATATTGCACTTTTATTTCGTATTGGTTATTCGATATTTTTTTACCTTTTCTACAATTACTATTAAGTTGTATAATTCTCTTATTTGTTCGATCATGTGGTCAACAGTCTATATGTCATAAATCCTATGGTTGGCTCAATACATATGCTTCATCATTTTCACCTATGATTACTCTAGATATGGATAATATACCTAATATCTTACAAATTCGAAGCTTTGGAATAGTTCGAGGAGATGGAAGTTGAAAAGCAATTAGGTAAGAGTATCGAGGCACTTCGGTCCAACCGAAGTGACAAATATCTTTCCCATGAGTTTAAGGTCCATTTATCAGTTTCCTAGACACCCTTTGAATATGAAATGGGTGTAAGTCTAATTTGCACAAGATTCAGGGTTGGACAAAACTCACGAACCGAATCGGACCCGAACCGAACAGGTATCTGAATTGAGAATCGACGGATTTGGTTCGATTCTCGGTTCTAGATGAAGAACCGAATTTCCTTAAATTTTTTATCTTAAATAAGTCAAATTATTTTCTTTTTTAAAATAAATTTGCTAACTAATTAATTTAGTCCAAACCCAAAATATAATTTTACTATTTCCAATTTCCAGCCAAGCCCAACTTAATCAAATTGACCTAGATTTTATCCAAAATCTCTTATTCTACCGTATGTCGTTTCTAAGCGTTTTATTATTATGAACTCGCCATATTCTTTTTCATATGATTTTAACAGTCAATCAAATTTATGAAGAACTCAACAAAGAGATGTGCAAAAGATATCACGAGATTGAACTATGTTATTTTGTAAGAGTTAAGATTGAACATCTCATAGTCGAATTAATGTAGCATTGTTGTAATATAAAAAAATTACTGTACAGAAATCGGGAACCGAACCTAACTAAACTGAACTGAACTGAATAGAACCGAACCCGAATGGTTCTATAATTAAATTTAGACTCGAAAGTTCCATTTACTAAATACCCGAAAATTCAAGTTCAGTTCGGTTCGATTCGATTCTTTTTAGAACTGAGCAGAACCGGACCAGCCCGACCCTAGATATGGAGAATTGAACTGAATTGGACCATATCCAACCCTAGATAGAGGGAAAACCGAGAATCGAATTGAGCCGGACCATACCCAACCCTATATATGATGACTCTTACGAAATTTCTGTAGCCATTTTACACTCAAATTTTGATTAGTAATGCAAGGAAAAGTGATTCCCCTTAAAATTCTCTTGGATTACAACTAGAGCTGTAAATGTGAGTCAAAATATTCAAGTTCAAGTCAAGTCATCTTGTCAATACATTTTTTTTTATATAAATTTTTAGTTTTATTAATTAAAAAATTTAATGTTAGTTAGAATGTAATTCGGTGAAGTTTAAAGAAATTTCGTGTGATGTGTTGGTTAACTCTGTGAGTTTGTGCATTTGTTAGAATCCATATGAATCATGAACTTACCATATTAGTTAGGTGAATATTTTACCGTGAGAAAAGAGTTTTGGTGTAAAGAATCTGCTTAAATGCATTCTTATAAAATAAAATAAGAAATTCTTGGAAAAGAAGTTGGAAGAATTTTCTTATTTTCAGCAAGGAAAGATTTAATTAGATGTTTATTGAGTTATTTTGTAACTCTCTTGTTATTGTGATAAAGAAAGGTCTTTTATTTTTATTTATATTTATTTATTTTTGAGATCATTATGCACTGATTATGTAACAAGTGAAAGGAAAATTTTATTGTGGAAAAAGAATGATAAAAACATTCCTATATAGTTTAGGACTGCACATTTTTCACACACCTTCTATGCATGAAAATTGTTCTGAGAAATTTTGGTGAGACAAGAAATTTCCTCGATAGTTTTTGAAGAAATCAAAATTGCCCGTTGAAGCATTTCACTGATAGAAGTTGCATCTTGGCATGAAAATAAGAAGGTGTTCTTTTTTCGACTTGTGGAGTAATCCGAATTCAATTGTGAGAGTAGTGTAAGATCAAGGTTACATACTTGGTTTCACTCGCCAACAGATCAAAAGGAATCGTAGGAGAGAAGGTTTAGTTGCTTTTGATGCGTGTTATGTTTTGGTTTTGGTTTTGCAATTAGGTTCCTTAGTTGTATTTAAAAATTATTTTAATATCCAAAATTTGAAAAGATTATTTTTCTATTGTGAATTGTTTCTACATGTGGAATGGAGCCATGGATGCTTTTCTTGGGAGTTTACCACATTGTATCATATGTTTAATATTTTAAATTTATTTTATCGATATTTCATTATTGTTGCTAGTTCATTGATAGTTTGGTTGTTTGTTGGACAATTAGAAATTCCTATTGAACTTCGAGATGACAATTATTTTTAATTAATTAATTTATACATGCTTGTTAAACAAATTGAAGAATTCGAACTTTCATTGGGATAGAATGGAATGTGCAACGTTTAAACCCCTGCTCTGTATGGAACGAACTATGCTTGGTGGAAGATTAGAATGGGGATGTATATCCAATCTCTAGATGAGAAAGTTTGGCATTCTATAGTTTATTGTTAATTTTGGAAAGCTAAAATTCTGATATTGATGAATTGAGAAGAAACACAGAATTTGATATTAATTGACAAGAAGTAGAAATTGTTTTCATTCAATTCATTATTCTGTACAGCGGAAATCATACATATATACAAAATAATGGAATCAATTTCTAACCATCTAACTAATTTACACAATCAGTAGTGGTAAAAATGGAAAATTACACAAACAGACTAACTAATCTGTTTCTAGACTATTCTTCTGTTGCTGCCTTGTCATCAATCCTTCGTGGCTTTCTTCTTGTTGATTGTGCTCCAGCTAGCTCATATCCTGCAACTTCAATAGCGCCCCGCAAGATGGAGAGTAGATGTTCATTACTCACATCTTAGACAAGAAAGAGTAGAAGCTTTGGGAACTTAATGACTTCGTTAAAATATCTGCAATTTGTGATGCACTGGGGACATGATGAGTGACTAAGCTGCCGTCTTGTATCTTGTCTCGAACCGAATGGCAATAAAGTTCAATGTGTTTGGTTCTTTCATGAAATATCGATTTCATGAAATATCGGGTTCGTGGCTATACGAATTGCAGTTTGTTGTCACAGTTTAGCACAGATGCTTGAAGACGTTCAACATTTAAATCTTTAAGTAAAAACCTGAGCCAAGTAAGTTCACAACAAACATTTGCCATTGTTCTATATTCTGCTTCTGCTGAAGATCGAGATACCACGTGTTGTTTCTTTGATTTCCATGATATTAAGGCTTTTCCAATGAATACTCAATAACCAGTCACTAATCTCCTGGTGTCCGCACATGCTCCCCAATCTGAATCGCAATAGCCCTCTAGCAGTAACTTTGAATTTGCAGGATAAAATAGTCCTTGTCCAGGTACTCTTTTAAAGTACCACAAAACCTTATAAGCAGCATGTAAATGTAGGATCCTAGGATTTTCCATAAACTGACTTAACAATTGAACAATATAAGCAAGATCAGGTCTAGTAATCGTTAAGTATAATAGTCTTCATATCAGTCTTCTGTAAAGTGATGGATCTGACAACAATTCCCCTTCATCTTTGCTGAGCTTCACATTCTGATTAAGAGGGATCCTAGTAGGGGCTGAACAATGGTACCTAAATCTCCCAAGATGTCTAGAGCATACTTTCTCTAGCATATATGAATCCTATGCTTAGATCTTGCCACTTCAATGCCTAGGAATTATTTCAATCTTCCTAGGTCTTTGATATTGAATTTATCATTGAGAGAGACTCTGAGTTTATCAATGGTATCAATGCAATTACCAGCTACTATTATATTGTCTACATACACAAGGATGATAGTAAAGAAACTAACAGTTAACTTAGTGAACAGACTATAGTCTGCCTTTGACTGAATGTACCCTTGTTCAACAATGAAGCTGGAAAGTTTTGAATACCATTGGCGCGAAGCTTGATTCAATCCATATAGACTCTTGCGTAGTTTACAGATTTTTTTGCCACTAACACTTGAGTATCCAGGAGGCAACTCCATGTATACATCTTCATCCAAGTCACTATGCAAAAAGGCACTGTTTACGTCAAATTGGAACAAATTCCATCCTTTGATTGCTGCTACAGCCAGCAAGGTTCTGACGGTATTTAGCTTGGCTACAGGAGAGAAAGTCTCATGATAGTCAAGTCCTTCTTGTTTAGTGTATCCCTTGGCCACGAGACATGCCTTGTACCTTTCAGCACTTCCATTGGCATTATACTTGATCTTGTATACTCACTTACACCCTATGGCTTCCTTATCAGGCGGTAGATTGGTCAAAGACCAAGTATCATTAAGCTCTAGAGCCTCAATCTCAGCTTTCATGGCAGCACACCATTTAGGGGAAGTTTTGGCTTCTTGATAAGTTTTAGGTTCAAGGTTATTTATTATTGAGGTTGCATAAGTGCGGTGAGGTGTGGATAATCTATCATAGGAAATGCTATCATTAAGAGGGAAAATACTACCTAAGATACTCATTTGCCTTTTGTTGTTGAGCTCCTGAGATGGAAGAGGTGAAAAGGCTTGTTGGCACATGAAGTCTTGCAAGTGAAGAGGAGTCCTTCGAATTCTGTTGGACCTACGAGGTAAATGAGTAACAGCAGCGGAATTTGACTCCAAATTATTAGTGATAGATTGTACAATGTCATGATTGGTTTGCTCATGAAGATTGGAGGACTCCATACAGGATGGACTGTTTGAGGTATTATGCTCAACATGCTGATATTTGGTATTATCAAATGAGGAGGCGACAGGGTCATCAACAACAGGATTTTGTGTGAAACTTAAGTGATCAAAAGCTGTTAAAGGGGTATTGTCATTGGATTTGATGTTTTTAAAAGGAAAAATGCTCTCATGAAAACCCACATTTCTTGAAAAAAAATATATTTTCTGTTTTTAAATCTAGTAGTCTATATCCCTTGATTGCAAAGGGGTAGCCAATGAAGACACACTCTGGATCTAGGATCAAACTTGTGTCTACCATTGACAAGAGTAGTGGCAAATCCTAGACACCCAAAGACTCTTAAATGACTGTAGTTTGGTTTGGTTTGGAACAAAACTTCAAAGGGACTTTTGTGGTCTAAGATAGATGTTGGTGTTCTATTTATAAGATACATGGCTGTTAGTACAAAATCATTCCAGTATTTTAGTGGAAATCCACTTTGAAATCTTAAGGCTCTTGTCATATTTAAAATATGTTGATGTTTTCTTTCCACCACGGCATTTTGTTCCGGTGTTTCAATACAGGTTTTTTGGTGCATTATGCCTTTTTTTTTTGTAAAAATCTATCATGTTAAACTCTCCACCATTGTCTGTTCTGATGGTTTTAATACTTACCTCAAATTGAGTTTCAATCATAGCACAAAAGTTTTGTAAAGCGGTGGTGGCATCAGATTTATAGGTTGGCATATAGATCTATGTGCTTATACTAAAATCATCAACGATGGATAAAAAATACTTAGAACCATCTCTACTAAACTCATTACAGGGTCCCCATATGTCACAGTGGATTAACTCAAAACATTTTCCTGTTTTGTGGTGACTAAGACTAAAGGGTAACTTGTGCTATTTTGTTAATGGACAAATTGAACAATGACTGATACTAGAGGATACAGGGACATGGATGTTTCCATCAGGGTTGAGATTAGAATATGAGGAATGGCCTAATCTGTAGTGCCATAAATCAGATTCCTTGTTATTCTTAGTAATAGATGCAGAGGAAGAAGGTAGACATATGAACTGACTGAGAACTTCTGACAAAGCTAAAGGAGGGAATTGCTTTCTCACCATGTGATACAATCAATCTTTCACCTCACCCACTCCAGTCGTTCTCCAAGTCAAAAGGTCCTAGATATAACAATAGTTAGAGAAGAAAACAAGGCAACAATTTAGAGATTGGGCTAATTTCTTTGCTGAAATTAAATTGAAAGTAAAACTAGGAATGCAAAGCACATTATGCAAAGTAATATATTCTGAGATTTTGACAATCCCCACATGTGTGATTGGGACATTTTCTTCGTTTCGCAAAGCCACAAAATAAGCCACATTGGTTTGGATAGATGTAAAAAAAAGAGGTGGAACAGATCACGTGACTTGTTGCTCCTGTATCCAGAATCCATGGTGTTTCAGAAATATTTACATGGTTGTGGTGGAAAGTAGTTAAACTTAGTGGTATACTAGACAACTTATGATTGTAGTTATCTGATGGCGACGAATTAGCAGGTGGCTGGACATTGTTTGATGAAGAAGCGGATGATTGAAGGTTTGCTGTTGGTCTGAGGAGTGCCATCAGCTAAGAGTATTGCTCTTGGCTTAAGATTACTCAATCATTGTCCTTCACTACTTCCTGATTAGGAGTTGTTCCTATAGAGACTATATTTACAGTTGATTTCCCTTTATCATTAGAATTGTGCCCCTGAGGAAATCCATGAAGTTTATAACACTTATCCATTAAATGCCCTGGCACTTGACAGTAAGAGCATACTGGCCTATTTGGATTTGCTTTGAAGCATCTCTCAAGGGAATGACCTATTATTTTGCAGTAAGTGCAATAGTATTTATCATTTTTCTGTGATGAAAAATTCTAGTTTCCTCTTTCTCCGAAGTTCCTTTTGCTAAGAAGAACCATAGAATCAGAGTTAACAGGACTTGGATTAAATATTTCTCGCATTTTCTCTTCTTGCTAGATCAAAGAATATACCTCATTCATACTAGGAAAAGGCTTAATCAATAGGATTTGAGCCTTAATCTCCCTGTAAGAGTCATTCAGCCCCATTAGAAACGTCATAACCCAGTCCCTTTGCTAGTTTTGGATCACAGTCTTCAAGCCCCCACATGTATAGCTGGGTATGCTCTCATAGTTCATCAGTTCATCAAGAAGGATTTTGAGTTTGGAGTAGTAAATGCTCACGGAGTCTTGGTTTTGCATCAAGGTTGTGATATCCTTTTTAACTTCAAAAATACGTGGAGCATTTTGTTGAGAAAATTGCTGCTCAAGATCAAGCCAAAGAAAGTGTGCCATCTCAGCATAAATGGTGCTACTCTTGATGTCAACTGCCATAGTATTCTGCATCCATGGTATCACAATGTCATACACCTAAGCCAATATTCCATAAGTGGATCATTAGGATCTTTTGGTTCAAATAGAGTACCATCAATGAATCCCAATTTGTTTTTGATTCTCAATGCTCTCCTGATTGAGCAAGCCCATGAGTAATAGTTGTTGGAGTCTAAAACATGAGTAAGCAGCATAAGAGCACCTCCATCATTGCTGCCAATGTAGTAGGGACTGCTGGGATGAGTAGGATCATGAACAAGAACACTAGGATTTCTTTCATCAGCTTGCTGTGGATTTTGGGTTTGATCTGGATTAATGTTTGCGTTTGTGGGAGTATTTGATCCCTCCATTTCACGCTCTGATACAATGTTAATTTTGGAAAGCTAAAATTCTGATATTGATGAATTGAGAAGAAACAGAGAATTTGATATTAATTGAGAAAAAGTAGAAATTGTTTTCATTCAATTCATTATTCTGTACAGCAGAAATCATACGTATATACAAAATAATGGAATCAATTTCTAACCAACTAACTAATTTACACAATCAGTAGTGGTGAAAATGGAAAACTACACAAACAGACTAACTAATCTGTTTCTAGACTATTCTTCTGTTGCTGCCTTGTCATCAATCCTTCGTGGCTTTCTTCTTGCTGATTGGGCTCCAGCTAGCTCATATCCTGCAACTTCAATATTTATGGGTATAAGAGACCTACTTTTGTAGAAAATAATGAAGATGGGGAGAAAAATCAAAATTGGTGGGTCAGTCACATCTATTTTAATGTCTAGTGGAACTCTAAAGCTTTAAATGTAATGTTTTTTTAATTTGTGAAATCTAATCAATGCCACTTGATTTTCAAGTGCTAGGTAGTAAAGGAGGCCTATGATATACTCAGGACCACTCGTCAATGAACCCCAATTGTCAAATCATCAAAGCTCCAGATGATTGCAATCAAATTTGAGAATTCGAGGATGAAAGATGACAAATCTTTCAAGGACTTTTATGCTCGGCTATACCATATTTCAAACCCATGTTTCATGCTCTAACAAAAAGTACTCCAGAGACAAAGTTGGTAAAGAAATCTTGAGGTCACTTCATAGAAAGTTTCGTTGAAAAGACCGCCATTGAAGAAAGCAATGGCATAAGATTCATCAAAGTTAAAGGACAAGTAGGATCATTGATGACATATGAATTGATCTCAACTCAAAGGAGGAGAAAACATCGATTTTCAGATTAAGGAAATAGCCAGTGTGGATAAAGTGATGCTAAGGAGAGTATTGAAATGCTTTCTAGACAATTGAAAATTTTCTTAAAGCTCACCAATGAGGAAAAACATTAAGCCCGTGTTTGACTCTCTTTATTTAAAAACTCTTTATTTGTCGTATTCATTTTCAACTACACATTCCTACGATATAATATTTTGTATGTAAGCTAAAAGCATTTTCCTACTTTTTAACCATATATTCTCCCAAAAAATTACTATTCAAAATATCATTTTTCCTCAATTTCCTCTTTATAATAGCCATCAGATAGGGGCTTAAGTCTCAAACTTTTCAGAAGAAGAAATTCCAAATTACCATCAAACAAGTTCTATCAAATCCACTCAAAAGGTGAATTATACGATCACATAACTGTGGAATGTGAAAACAATGGGAAGAAAGGATTTTGAAAAAAAAAAAA
>CAIGRK010331539.1:0-12141 GCA_903798315.1 Fraxinus greggii | reverse complement strand
TTTTCTTGTTCATTCAAGAAAAATTGAACTATAAATGATTTTAAAAAAATGGAGAGAATCTCTCCATTCTACAAGGAGAGAATTCTCTCCGTGCTGCACGTGCATCTCTCCGTGTTGCGCGGAGAGAGACGAAGTTGCAATTTTTTTTTTTGCCTCAAAACATTTTCTTTGATATAAATATTTTTTATACCTACGCTATTACGTACTCAACTAAATCATGGCACGTGCAACACGTGCCTCTGACTAGTTCTCTACATAATGCTAGCACAAGAAGTTTGTTCGCGAAATAATACAGAGTTGAAGCACCACATATAAAAGGTTAAACTTTTGGAGAGGAGATAAGTTTATATCTTAAATTGGGTATTCAATATGTCCATTCACGTGCACATTGAATGTATTTTTGTATAGTAACCCTAATATGCACACATTTTTCATGAATGGACGGCGATATATTCGAACTCATAACATCTGTCTACTCTGATACCACGTTGAAGCAACCGTATAGACAAATAAACTCGTCTCATCTCTAATATCTTAAAATTTAGAAAATGAAGTAATTCAATATACACAATTATCGTGTATGATCATATGTAAACACTAACCAAGGTATATTTAGGCAATGATCATATGTAAACACTAACCAAGGTATATTTAGGCGTTGTTTGGCCCCAATTTTGAAAAAAATATAAATTTGGAATAGTGATTGAAAGGAGAATGTGTGATTGAAAAAGTTTTAAATTTGTGTGTGATATTATTTTATTTGGAAAATGTGTGGTTAAAATTAAGAAAAAGGAAAATTTTAAAAAAATTAATTGGAATCAAACACTATCTTAGTATATATAGTCTGTCTAGCAGAGCTTTTGAATTAAGTCAAAAATTCCATCTTGGACTAAAAGGTTGCTTTTTGTCATGTTTGATAAGTTTTCTAAAAATATTTCATCTATTAGAAGAGTTTTTAGAGGTAACCCAAAATAATTTAACAATAAACGTTTCCACAAAAAACAGAGAATAAGTCCTTCCAAATGGACCCATTGCACTAGACTCGTCAATATAATGTGTAGTATTCTTTTATTTATTTATTTTCCTTTAAAATCAGCCACATTATTATATAGTATATCGTACCAAACACGGTGCCAATGTATATGTAAGTACTAAAACCTAGTTAATTAATCAATTTGTCTCAATTATTCATTTAAGTCAAAATATGTCAGTTTCTCAAAACTTCCCACAAACAGTTTTATGCACGTTTCTGACTGGGACAGCTTAACATATTTGGGTTTTATAAGATATAATCTATTGGGAAATTAAATAAAGATGAACACCACATATAACGTGATAAACCTCTAACGAAAATATCCACGGCCCCACATATCACGGGTAAAATAATCCAATATCAAATAATAAATAATACAATATTTTCGGTTTAGTAATTTCGAAAAAGTAAGTAAAACAATCAAAAGCAAATAAATAACAACTCCCTCGTTTTCTTATTAATTTTGACTTGTTGAAGAAATTGAATCAAACCCTCCGATCTTGACTTTAACGCCACTTCTATTGTATTCGACCGTAACCACCACTTGGATTAAGATTCATCGATCTTAACTCATGCCAAGTAGTTTGATTTTTAAGCAGTATTAAGCACAGCTGTGTTCTCTTCAATTACAGTTGAAGAATAAGATTTTTGCTTTTAGATACTTCAACGAAACACCAGTCAGTTAGAACTCACTAGAGATGGTCAGAAGACTTCAGAACATGCTACTGCAGGTTCGCCGGATGTAAGCAAATTTTTCTCAAAGCATTTGTTCGTCCCTTAATGATTTTTTTATTTATGTAAGGACTCTTCCAATGTACGAACGTATCTTACCTAATATGGAAGTTTTGCATGGTAAGCATAATATAAAATATGTTTGATATTTTAAATAATTAAATTAAGGAAAGTTTTAATTTGTTAAAATAATATTTCATTCTTTCAATTATTTGACCAAACAAATCAGTCCAATAAGGTAAATATATTTCAGTATATGTATATATTATAAAACAACAAAAATATCTCTTGTTAAAAGAAATATTAATATGTTCGGATTGCTGATAGCAATATTGAAAATATAATAATTATGTACTGTTTGAATATCACTTGATGAAACCAACAAGTGAAATGAATTGTTGAAGTTATATGGTAAATAATGAAGTATTAGATCGAGTAAAAGAATAATAAAGAAAAAACACGACAGATGAATTAATATATTTTATTGACTCAAGAATAATGGAGAAGAGAGAAAATTACAATGGATCCTATAATTTTAATAATTTATTTTCTCACGCTATATAATTGTATAAAAGAGCCTAATTTTTATAGGGAATATGTAGTGGATGTCAAAACCCTCATAATAAAGTTGTTGATGAAGTAGGATACTAAAAAATTGGGTCCAAAACAAATTTCAACTCCCAATGGGCTTTCAAATAAAACTTCAACTTGACATAGGACTCTAATAACATTTTAAATCGAATTCTTCTTAATGTTCACTTCGATTAAAATTCTTCAATTAGTTCAATAGGGTATTTGGGTCACACCCAAATTCTAACAATCTCCACTTTGACACGACTTCCACTGCAACAAACAAAGCTCTAAAATTTTCTCTATCGAGAGAAGAAAATCTGTCGGCAAGAAATGAACTAACTCTTCGACAATAACCAAAAACTGACTTTTCCAACCAAATACAAAATACTCAACATCTTCCAATGAATCAAAGTACTACTCTACAGAATTGCCTCAAATTCTTAAAAAATCATAATGATTTTAAAATTCACCAAATTGGGCTGTAACACACCCAAAGCAAAATCAAACCCAAAATGCTTTTAAAGAAGACCCTTGCTAGATTGTACACCTTCTATTACGCTGAAAGCATGCTCAACAAAATAGCATCCACATAACTTCCATCACTGGGTCCTTCCCTAGCAATTGAATATAATGGTATTGTAGGTGATGTTGGCAAAGCGGCATTATCAATATTTTCTAAGCTCCACTAAGCGGTATTCTTCAAATTCAACCCTTTAACAGCTCCCGAAGGTATTGTACCAAACTGAATATTCACGTCGGTACTGAACTCGTGCTGAATTACTCTTCTAGATTCTGCATGACCTTACAAGATGTATAACTGAGATACTTTTTGTCCCTCCATTATAACATGGACACCCTTACAAACCCTCAAAGCTCAAGTTCCACTAAAGAACTCATAACCCTTTGAATCAAGGATATACAAAGAGACGAGATTCTTCTTCAAATCTGAAATATGTCGAATTGGTTAAGTATTCTAATTGTCCCAACCAATAGTTTCAATCTGACCATACCAATTCTAGCAACCCGACAAGGTATGTCGTCTCTCATAACCACGACACATTTAGAAACAGTTTCATATGTAGTAAACAAGTCCTTATCGGGATATATATGAAATATACACGCTGAATCCAGAATTCAATTCTCATCTGGTCTAGACTCAATGTCAGAAATAGCCAAAAAATCTCCATCACTTACAATGTTCTCTGCGAGGTCTGCTTTACATTAAGACTCTGATTGCTTCCCATATCGACTTGTAGCCAACCTTTTTTATTATACAATTTGTAGCAGCAATCCTTCTTCGAGTGTCCCTTCTTTTTGCAAAAGTTACAAATCTGATTACTGAACTTAGACTTCGATCTATCCCTTCCAGGACCACCATTGGCAACCAGGCATTCTCCATTTCAGGCCTTAGAAACCAGATGCTTCATCTTCTCTTTTGAATACAAAGTATCATACACATCCTCTATGGTGAGAGTATCACGACTATATAAGATATTGTCTCTAAATGATGAAAATGAAGCGGGCAATGAACACAATAGAATCAAGGCCAAATCTTTTTCATCATACTCTACTTCCAAAGTTTCCAAATTAGCGACAATCTCTTTAAATACACCAGGCGATCTTCCAATGATCCACTTTCTGCCATTTGATGAGAGTATAAATGCTGTTTAAGGTTCAATTTGCTTGTCAGACTTTAGTCATGCACAATTGATCCAATTTCAACCATAGAGCAACTGCGAAACCTCTTTCAAAATTTCCTGAAGAATGGTATTTGATAGATGAGGATGAATATGAGAAATTTCCTTCTTATCCTTTCGTAATTCCTCATCCGCGATCAAAATTAAGGGCATCTTATCAATTCCCAGCAACGTATCATCCAAATCCAGCCGTGTGAGTACTGTACGCATCTTAACCCGCCATGGCGAAAATCTAGTGCTCCGATCAAAAAGCGAAATGTCTTACTTTATTGAAGCCGTCACGAACAAAAACCTAAACTCTGATACCACTTATTATGAAATAAGCAAAATATTTCTTGTTAGAAGAAATATTAATATACCAGAATCGCTGTTGGCAATGTTGGAAATATAAGAATTTTGTATTGTTTGAATACTACTTGATGAAACCAACTGTCGAAATAAATTGTTGAAGTTATATGGTAAATAATGAAGTATTAGATCAAGTAAAGGAATATAAAGACAAGAAATATGGTAGAGGAATTAAGAGATTTTATCCACTTTAGAATAATGGAGAAAAGAGAAAATTACTATACATCCTATAATTCTAGTAATCTATCTTCTTACACTATAAAATTGTATAAAAGAGCATAATATTTATAGGAAAGATGTAGGAGATGTCCAACCTGTTCTAGTAGAGTTGATGATGAAGTGGGGTACCAAAAAATCGAGTCCAAAACAAATTTCAACTTCCAATGAGCTTCCAAAATAGAAGTTCTACTTTACGTAGGACTCCAATATCAATCAAAACTAAATTTTTCTTGACGTGCATTTCAACTAGAATTCTTCAATTACTTCAACAAGGAATTCGAGTCACATTCAAATTCTAACAGTATGAAATATATTTGATATGGCAAATAATTAAATTAAGGAAATATTTGATTTGTTAAAATAATCTTTCATTCCTTAAATTATTTGACTAATTAAACCTATTCAAGATGGTAAATATATGTTAATGTATATGCTGCTATATAGGTAAATATTGTACCCCATTTAAGGTTTGGAAATCATAAAAAATCGTATCCAACAATCTATTAACCTATAGCATCCATTCAATCCTTACCGATTGACTTACCTTTTTTTTTTTTTTTTTTCCTAATGGGCTTCTAAAATAAAACTTCAACTTGACATAGGACTCTAATAATATATTCCAAACTGAATTCTTCTTGACGTGCACTTCAATTAGAATTCTTCAATTATTTCAACAAGGAATTCGAGTCACATTCAAATTCTAACAGTATAAAATATATTTGATATGGCAAATAATTAAATTAAGGAAATATTTGATTTGTTAAAATAATCTTTCATTCCTTAAATTATTTGACTAATCAAACCTATTCAAGATGGTAAGTATATGTTAATGTATATGCTGCTATATAGGTAAATATTGTACCCCGTTTAAGGTTTGGAAATCATAAAAAATTGTATCCAACAATCTATTATCCTATAGCATCCATTCAATCCTTACCGATTGACTTACCTTTTTTTTTTTTGGACGGTATCGGTTGAACATGTTTTTTGGCATATATTTTAACATTTAAAAATTATTCCAATTTAAGCAATTCAATAAATAAATAATAAGTAAAAATATAAAATATATTTTACTTACAACATACCTACATGCCTAAATAACTAAGACAAATATTGAAAATATGTTTAGTACGCAAAACTCGACATGATAACGCGTTGGGTCGTCATAATTTCTGAAGAAGAAAGTGGGGTGCATGGAATTACCATAAAGTTACATATATGTCTCCTATATATTTACGTGATTGTCCACAAAAGTTAATACTCTTGCAGTGTAAGGCTTCTAACTTGGGAATTCCTGATGAAGATGAAGGCAACACTGAAATACTTGGCAGGAATTGCAGGCCCAAGTGGATATGGTTCAAAATCCACTGCTGAACAAGTAACTCGAGATTGTTTGTTATCCGGGTCTTCTCCTCTCACTGCAATTATCACTGGTTAGTCCTCTAAACATAGAAAAAAGGAGATTTTTTTTTCCTCCAGATTATAAGCATTTTGAATTATAAGTGATTATCATCTAAATCTTTTAAAACTAGAGAGAATATAGGGTAAGAAATCTTTTTCAATTTTTTCTTTTCTATCTTCTTTCATAAGTTTTTGTAAACAATCCAGTGAAAGTCAGATTCATTTTTCATCAAAAGACTGACAAATAGTTAACTTTTATAAATGAGTCTCAAATATGGAAGTCGCGTTTGCTCTGATACCATGTCGAGCAAATTTTCTTTTTGACAAGGGTCCATATGAAGAGTGTCATTTTACTTTTACTGGAGAAAAAGAAGAATAAAGATTGCTGCTGCTTCTTTTTCTCTCTTCACTTTTAAGGATAATTTTCAAGAATAGGCCTTAAAATAAAATTTTATATCCAAAATCAGATTTTATATCTATCTAAAAATGATGGAATTGAAATGCATATATAAAAACATTAAGGAGCTCTTCTTTGGTTATGTAAATATACAGTTTAATTCTTCATGATTTAATTTTATTATTGAATATAGGATTTTCTCAAACTAATAAGATCAACGGAATTTTAATACTGTGAGGGCATTAACTATTCATTTGAAGAAATTTCTCAAGAATTTTTTGTGAGGAAATTCTTTTAATATAATTTTCAGAATTCCTCTGAAGAAAATATTATCTTATGATAAATCTATGGATTTTCTTCCAATCAATAAGGCATTTTTATATTGATACTTTTTAATCTTCTTGTTTCAACAAGATATGGTTTTGTCTTTACTCAATAGATCATTTCATTCTGGACAGCATTGATTACTGCTAATCGTTCTTTCTTTAATGTAAAAAGTCTCATATGAATTATTGTAATTAAATATAAGATCCACTAACTTAAATTATTCAATTAACTTGTTCACATGGAATCTAACTATTTATTTGACTTTTGTCTCAACACGTCTATCATATAAATGTAAATTTTCTTTTTATAAATAATCGAGAGTGAAACTCGATAATATGACCTTTGTATGCTCGATATTATATTGAATCACGTCGTCTAAAAATTATTGTTTTGCATGATACAAGGGGCTACATCTGGCATAGGTGCTGAAACAGCAAAAGTTCTTGCAAAGAGGGGTGTAAGAATAATTATTCCTGCAAGGGATTTGAAAAAGGCAACTAAAGTGAAGGAAATTATACAAAAGGAGTGTCCAAATGCTGAGATAATCTTATTAGAGATAGATTTGAGTTCATTTGCCTCAATCCAGAGATTTTGTTCTGAGTTCTTATCTTTGGGAATGCCACTTCATATCCTCATGTATGTATGTATGTATTATTATTATTTTTAGACTTTTCTTTTCATTTATTTTGTTGTCTTTTCAAAGAGTGGTTTGGTGGGCACAAAATTAAAGGATGTACATGAAACTGATGGTAGATATCAAACTTGTGCAGAAACAATGCTGGCAAATATTCACAAAAGTTGGAGTTTTCTGAAGACAAAATTGAGATGAGTTTTGCCACAAATTACTTAGGTAGTCTTCTTGTCTCTCGTTCACTGTACACTTAGCACATGCTTGTTGTGCATTCATTATAACAATGAACAAGATTTTAACTTTTTCTTCTTACCTTCATATTGTTTATTATTATCAAATTATTCGAACACGTCATTAGGGTAGATTTTTACCCAATATCTGACTAAAAAGTATATGATTTTTCTTACTTATCTCCCTTTTAAAAATAGTATTATGGTTATGTCCAGTACAAAGAATTATACACTATTAAAAGTACATAAAAAAAATTGGAAGAGTTTTGCCACAAATCACTTGAATAGTAAGGCTGTCAAAATTTCTGTAGTTTACTTGAATACAGAAAAGCCACCGTAGTGTACCATTAGATGTGGCTGAGTAGTGGAGGGAAATTTTCTTGACTTGTTCCCACTATCATATCTAAGTGGTACTGGTATCATTTGTGGGCATGGGTTTTCCTTTTATTATCTACTCCTTCTAGAATGAAGTATGGAAAAATCGCACTTGCGCTCGTGCACAAATTTATATTTATGTATGAACATTTTCTCTAAAAGTTTAGGTAGGAAAAAATGAAAGAAAATAATAATTTGGTGGGAAGATTAGGATTAAAACTTTGTTCCTTGTGTTTTTTTTTTCAGGTCATTTTCTTTTAACAGAAATGCTGTTAGGAAAAATGATTGAGACTGCATCAGAAACTGGCATCCAAGGAAGAATAGTGAACGTATCTTCTGTAATTCACAACTGGGTTAAAAGAGATAACTTTTGCTTCAACAAAATGCCCAATCCAAAAAGGTGAATAAACAATGTATTCATTTCTAATAGCTTAAACCTTAGGACAAGATGGTCAAATAATTAGTAATCCTGATAGATATTCTGCAGTTTCTTTTGCCAGTTGAATTTAGTAAAGGGATTCTTACATAGATATGATTATAAAGTCAGATTTGATGAAAATATCACTTATAATTTACTTATTTCATATTCTGTTAATTACTTTTTTCTGGTTCATACAGTTATAATGGCACTCTTGCTTATGCTCAAACTAAACTGGCCAACATATTGCATGCCAAGGAATTGTCCAGACAGCTAGAGGTAAAATATTAAAAGTTTTATTTAAATTATAGAATAGACAAATTTGTTCATTTAAATTTCAATAATGCAATACATTCCTTCACGTGTATACTGAATTTAATCTTTACTAAAGGCTTGACACGTGCAAAATTTTCATAAATGTGTAGCAGAAAGATTTGAAGTAAGTTGAATAATCTCAACTAAAAGCTTAAACTTCGAAAGAAGTGAAACGTGCATAGGTTGTGTTAAGTCTCACAAATGTAGAAAACAGTTCTAATAAATAAATTTGCTCCTTCTTTAATTAACGGCATAAGTAGATTCAAGATTTGGTGCTCCTTTTTTACAATTTTATGAACAATGTGTAATCAAACCTCTAATTTCTGGGAATCTTACAGGCAAGAAAAGCAAATGTTACTATCAACTCAGTACATCCAGGAATTGTGAAGACTGGCATCATCAGGGATCACAAAGGCTTTATCACAGGTACGCATGCAAGCATAATCACTTTTTTTTCCATTTAATTGCTTTTTTGCTTATCAAGCAAAATAAGTCAAATCCAATGCCTTAACTTGAAACTTGATGTTCAGATTCATTATACTTTATGGCATCCAAGTTGCTGAAATCAACATCACAGGTTTGTCCACACACGCCTGTCTCTTCTCTTTAACTGAAGATTCATTTTTGACAGATAAAATGGTTCGACCAAGTAAATATTTGTGCGTGTAATTTACAGGGTGCAGCGACGACATGTTATGTAGCTTTAAGCGGACAGGTGGCAGAGGCGAGTGGCCGGTACTTTGCAGACTGCAATGAGAGCCATTGCTCGGCCCTCGCAAATGATGAAATTGAAGCACGGAACTTATGGAACCAGACGCGTGCTTTGATACACAAACAATTCGTTCAACCATGAAATAAAATTAAGGGCGCGATGGTTACACAGTACGGAGTAGTTATAGTGCATGTAAATAAGTAGCTATATAAATATATTTACAAAAAGTCTGCACGTACAGGAAAATTCAACGGGAAAATGCACATGATTGAGAGCTGTCAAAAACTGTATTTGGCAGCTGCCATTGTCTTCCTGTGAATTTTTCTGTTGAATTTCTTGTACTCATAGCATATCTCATACATTTTAATCCATGGCAAAGGGTAATTCATCGCAGAAGTAGGTTTATTTCTAGCCTTAGATTATATATGCAGAAATTCATGATAATAAAGAGTTGAACTGTCAACACCTTGTTGCATAATTATTCCAATAACAATAAATTGTTTATTTCGAATTTTTTATAGTTATTTCAATTAGAAGAATGTGTACGACTTACAATTTTTTATGTAATCAAAATTTTCACGTTGTACTTGGTTATATCCCCCCACCCCACCCCTACCCTACCCTACCCTATAAGAAACTTTTTATTTTTTAAATTTTAGTTTATAAGATATATTATTAGTTAATTGTAAGTGAAATATTATCAAAATATTTAAAGAGAGTAATTATACTCACACGACATTCCAATTTCATTGAAGGTCCTTAATCATTTTTAGTAGTAGTAATTATGTCCCAAACTTTTTCTATTGCGTTCTTATCTTCAAGTTTCTAGCAATTAGCAGACGTCATCTTTAATGACAGTTTTCATCAAAAAGCTCGTTGAGCGGTAAATAACGTTTTTGTCCATAATTCTTTTATAAAAAGTAATAAATTCAAAAGTGCGACAAATTTTTTTTTTCTTATTTTAAATCTCGTAAATATAAAATTTTGACAAAAATCATCATCAATGGTTGAAAATAAGAATTGGATGGATATTTAAAATTCTATGACAAAGTCAACAATTAACTTTTATTAACTTTTAAATACCAAAATTTATCTACTTTATCAAAATATACTAAAATTTTTATTTTTAACTATACACCAAATCTGGGCTAGATAACTCGGGCAGAAGTTTACACGCCCAATACCCAAACATCATAAGCCCTAACCACTATACTGTCCAGTAAGTAATCCAAATGCGCAAAATATTGGGCCTCCATAGATGAGGTCTCACAAGCCCAAACATTAGGGTGAGCAACATAACTGAATTATTATATCTATGATCCGTTTAAGTACGTAGGTAATTATAAATTTATTAAGGGGTTGTGTAACAAAGTTTTTTAATAGCTTGAGCATATTTTGATAAAAGTTGACAAAGTTTGTGGTTAAAAAATTGCGGAGCCGATGAAGCGTTAAAACCAAACCATAAGAAAATAATAGTTTTCATTTTATAATTGTGTATGCGCGCAACGATTATACACAAATTAATATATTTATTTCATATCACCGTCATTTATTTATACAATTATATGCATCAAACATATTATGAAACCTAATTCGGCTAATGAATAAATTTATTCGACCTTTTGAAAGTTTAAGATTTTAATGAGTTGATGTATGATAAATGTATGAACGATATAAATTTTTTGAGTCACCGACCTTGCTTGTTTATAAAGGTTGGCATTTCTAGTTGAAGTTAAGTCACATAAATCAAAATAGCTCAGGTTTGACAATCATTATTTGAAAAAAATAATAATTTGAATAGTGATTTTTTGGAGATGTGTGATTAAAAATTAGATAAAATGTTTTGGATTCACGTATAGAATATTTTTATTGTGTGAATATTTGGTTGAAAATGAGTAAATAAAAAAGAAGAGCTTTCGAATAATGATTGTCAAACTGGACATAATTATTGAACATGCTATTATTTTTGGAAGAGCTTTCGAATAATGATTGTTTCAAAATTTGTAAAAAGCCTTGTAATAATTGATAAAAGGAAAAAATAAAGTGCATACTTTAGCACCCTCTTATGTGACTAAAATTAATGTTGTGCACGGGTCCAGGCTTAGTATTAGTAATGGTTTAGCACAGAAGTGTCATACTTTTCCTCTTTACTGTGCAAGAAATGAGAATACATTTCAATAAGCGTCGTTTGATTGTAAAAATATAATTGGATGGAAAGAAAATGAATTTTAGGGAATTGAATTGCCTAGAACTTGTTTTACTGAGAATTGTCAATTAATTGTGTTTGATTAGTATAATTTTTCACCTGAAAAATATTGAAATTTTGAATCTTTTGGTGTTCGTCTGGCTTTGTTTTCCATGAAAATTATCCATTAAATGGATATAATTTGTTACAATTGGGGATAAAATTTGTTTCCATTGCCAAAAAAAATAAAAAATAAAAAAATTGCCTAGAAAAGCTTTCCCATCAAATCCATGAAAAAACTTTTCCTCAAAAACCAATAAAATGTGGAAAACTAATTTCATGAAAAATTTTGTCGATCAAACATACAAAAAGGTGGAAATGGAATTTAATTTCCATTTTTCATGGCATTGGTTGTCAAATCAACAGGACCTAAGTGACGTGATATCAATTGAACAATATTCAAACAATGACGACTTAGATTCTCTAGACTTGATTGATTCTTTCTTAGACTCGGAAAAGCTCAAATGCAAAAGAGTTATCGATTTCAA
>CAIGRK010331525.1:0-14903 GCA_903798315.1 Fraxinus greggii | reverse complement strand
ACTACACTAACTAACTGAAATTGAATTAGAGTTATTTACATTTACAATCTCTAATATCATTTGATTTTCAAGAGTTAGTTTTGATTTTTCACAAAGTGATACTCTTCTTCATTCCCGTCACAAATTTAAGCTCTACGGTGTTCCATTTTATGTTTATATATAACATGTTTCTAGCCATACACTTTTCACAAAGCGACTAAATGTCTCATTTAAACGGATAAATTAAGTTAAGCTTGATGCCATGCGACATATTAAACAAGAAAAATAAAAATTGCCTTTCGACTCGAGCGTCCAACTCAAAACACACTCATAGGTTGTGTACAAACTCATACACAATGGAATAATGTTTATATGAAAAATGGTACGAGCTCGAATAAATTCCTTTTCAATTATTTATAAACCCTTTCCCAGGGAAAAAAAAAAAAACCATATATCAATCCCCTACTATTTAACTTTTTTCTGCGGTTCAATTTGTGAGAACAAAAAGGTGAATTTGGAAGGATAAATGTATGTGCCTAATTTGTGTTTGTTTTCCCATTATGGCTAAAGTAGGTTGAAAATCCTTTTCTTTGCTCCCACTTCTTTTCTCTTCAATGCAATTCATTTTAATTTCTTGCAATCTTTTCCACTCACAAATCTATATTATTGGCACATAATTTATCATCCCGTGAAAGTCAATGTTTGAAACAAGTTTAACTTATAAGTTAACTTTTGTTTTGTTTTGTCCAATTTTAATATTTTCCATTTAAAAGTATTTTCTTTGTTCAAAGTCTTGGTTTTTTTTTTTCGCTTGGAGTCTTCCTATTATTTGTTGTTCGTTTTCCATGAAATTTGTTGTTCGCATGAATTCTTAAGCTCGCGTATCATACCAACTCTTAGGGTTAAATTAATACATTTCCCTACAACTTTCATGACTTTGAAAGTCCATTAGAACGGAGATGAACTACAATTATTCTCTCGCAAATTTATTAAGTGGGTTGTTTTATGCTCGAGCTCAATCTTATCTCATCTCAAAGAGAAGCACTTTATTTTGGTGGTCTAAGTCGACGTTTGCAAATATATAGTTGGACATATTCAACAATAATGAATATGATAAATGTATGATTGTTAGATATATTACGAAAACTACAGTAATTTATATTCTTGATCTTAGCCTGTCGAAACAATATGAAAAATTGAAATATTTAACTCAATTATTATTTTCTGCTTTTAGTATTATTCCTTAAATTGCTTGCAAATATTCTCTTGGAAAACAGTAAAGTGAAAGTAAAAGAAAACGCTAAAAACTTTCATGGAAAAGGAAAGAAAACAGCTCTTAACGACCATTGTGAAGTTGAACACGGCAGCGTATATGACACGTGTCAAGTTCTTGCTATCCTGCGCCTTTCATTAAATTTTCGTGAATCGCACACGCGTGCCAAACGGTCAAGTATTAGAATCCCAAGAATGAGAGAGAAAATTCCCACAGAAAATTTATAAATAATCTATAAATTTGTCACCCGTAATTATACAATTAAATGAATCGTATTGATTTAAAAAGTCAATTATTCTAATCACCAAGACTAATAACTATAAGAATGGACTAAGTCCGAAGTCTTAATTTGAATAAAATTTTTGATCAATTTATAAATAATTTATAAATTTGCCACTCGTAATTATACAAAGAAATGAACCGTATTTACTTTAAAAAAAATATCAATTATTCTAATCACCAAGACCAGAAACTAGAAGAATGGACAAAGAAAAATTTCCGAAGTCTTAATTTGAATAAGAATGTATGGTGTAACATCTTTTGCTAAAGAATTATTAATAATTTTGATTTTTATATATATTATCATTTCCAAAAAATGCATTAAAAGTCATGAATCATCTCCATTGATGCTTTATAACGACTACCATCGCTTTCAAATTTTATTTTCTCAGTATTCTACAACATTAAAGCAAAACACAAGATTTCAAAGAAAATGAGCTTATAATCCTATGACTATATAAAGTCCCTTAATTATTTCTATATTGGAGAGTCCTATGTATGCAAGCAAAGGTTGTCTATTTTTTATTTCCATAATTTAAAATAATCTGACTCTTTCTCTGCTTTGTGCGAATACGATTTCGTGTGGAAATAGCATTGCTCTGTTTATGCACGCCTTTTCTTTTTCATTTCTTCAGCTCCAACCTCTGCTCAGTCTAAAGCTGCAACAGAACAACTATTTTCAGCAAGTGTGGGCGCAGGTTAAGAGCATGCACACACTTACCAGTTTCAAGCAAGCCCCTCAATAAAAAATAAAATAAAACCCAAATACAAGAAAAAGAAAAAGAAAAGAAAAAGAGAAATAAGAGAGAGAAAAAGATTGAACCTTTTGGTGTTATGTTGATGGAGAAAGAACAAAGGGAAAGACTTTTGTTTTCATAAAGGGCACTCTTCCATTGAAAGGTCAATTTCTTTTGATAAAATATAAAGAGAAAAAGGGTGCAAAAAGGGTGGAACACTTGATAATTCTACCACTCATGCTTTGATCCGCGTGCTTTGATGGCAAAAAAACTGACCCCTCTAAATTATGTTGTATGTAATTTTTTTACTTTTCCTTTTTGCTGTTGATGGAGTGAGGAGGGGGAGAAGAGGAAGCCCCACTTAGATTTTTCAGTAACTTTTTAAAGTGTGTTTTATTCCTTGGTTTTGGATTTTTTGGGCATGCTCTCAGTCCTATTTGATTGGTTCCTTTCATGCTTCTAGATTCTCTGAATATTTGTCTTTGCTCTATTTCTATGTCCCTCCTAATAACCATGTAATTTCTTTCTTTAAGGTGCCTTTTGATTTCTTTCAACAAGAATATGTGAATTTGCCTCTTTGTAAAAGGGTGTGATTTTTGGATAGAAAGGTGCTGTCTTTTTTATTGATTGGTTGATACAAAGATGGGTTCTTTCAGAGTTGTTTTGGCTTTGAAGTAAGAAAGGGAGAAGCCCTAGATACATGGGTTCTGTTCAGGAAAAGCTAAAAGTTGGAGGCTTGGTTGGTGGGGCACATAATCTGCTCGAAGAGATGAAACTGTTAAAAGAAATGCAGGATCATTCTGGTTAGTTAATTTCATCTATTACTTACTCAAATATTTTATTTCTTCATAGATTTGTTTGAGTAGTAGACTGTAAAGTAGATTTAGGTGAAGGTGAACTTAAGGGATTTATTGGTAAAAACACTTGCAATAATCTTGTAAATTCTTGATACA
The DNA here is from genome assembly GCA_903798315.1 of Fraxinus greggii. NCBI lineage: Eukaryota > Viridiplantae > Streptophyta > Magnoliopsida > Lamiales > Oleaceae > Fraxinus > Fraxinus greggii. Next base: position 11,682 of record CAIGRK010331525.1, on the reverse strand, counting down.
TGTTTCTTATGATCTCTGAATTCTTACTGTTTTTTAACCTTGATTTACTACAGGGACAAGGAAGACAATAAATTCTGAGCTATGGCATGCGTGTGCTGGTCCATTGGTTACCTTGCCTCAGGTTGGAAGCCTCGTGTATTATTTTCCTCAAGGACATAGTGAACAGGTTTGTTCAGTGAAAACCGAAGTTCTTGTGCCTTTATTTACTGTTTTCCCTTTATGGACTTAGTGATTTACTATAAGCAATCTTATATATCAATCCTATTGGGCAAGAAAGTAAATTTAGTGACTGACGTGTGCCAAAAATATAAGATGGAAGAGGATGATGATATAGGTTTGCACTTTCTTGAATTGTTGGGGATAATTTCTTGTTGGATTTATGACAACTAATTCCTTTTGCTTTACACCAGGACAAACCTTGTCAGTATTTACGAAAATTAATTTATATTTTTGTTGAAGTTCCTGCTCCCCCCGCCTTTCCATGTAATTCTTTTACCCTAGGCTACGATCCTTCAAGTATGTCAAGGATGCTGCAGAATTGATCAAACCTTCTTTAAGTTACACATCTTTCCTAAAGTTACAAATAGTTAATAAAATGAGAAATTGAAATGAGTTATTTGGGGTACAAGTGACGTGATAAGTTGAGATGGCATAAAAGCATTCTCCTATCGATGACTTTCCTGCCACTTAGTTTTGGAGTTTGCAGATTTTGTCCTTAAGGAGTAACACTTCGAAATAATGTATAAATTGGCATAAATACAAAGTGCTTCTTAGTTGTTGAACTCTAGCACCGTGTGAACGTGATGAGAAATTTTTGTGAGTTCTTTTTGTTTATGGGAAAATGATGATTCAATATATTTTATATAAGGAATGAATCCAAGGACAAGCAAATCTTCATCTTCCTGCAAATGTTGGAAATCAAAATTGTGTTACCAACTACTATAATTTTTCAAAAACATCTGGCTCGATTTCTTTTTCCTTTTAAGATCTTATAGATTCCTAGGACAACTTTTCTTTTCCTGCTTCTTGCATCATGGATCTCTCACATTTCTATTTTCTGCTTTTATCGTCTGAAAGAGAAAAAAGCAGAACAAAGAAACACTTATTAGCTGTTCTGTATACAGTTTATATTAGTATTTATGCTCTTGTGTTGAATGCCATAAAACTGTATATGACGTAGTAAATTCTGTCTATCCTATCGATATATTGTTAAGAGTTTAGCTTCAATTTGATATGACTCTGTCTCGTCTAGTTACGTAATACATCGTGTAACTTCTTATTTTTGGGCAACAGGTGGCAGTATCCACCAATAGAACAGCAACTTCACAAATACCCAACTATCCGAATCTCCCTGCTCAATTGTTGTGCCAAGTTCACAACGTTACACTCCATGTGTGTATTTCTCTTGATTTTTTTCTGGTTCAGTACAGTGAAAAGGATTATATGCTGAAATAAACGTGCATTCGGTTCTTGGAATAGTTATTGTTCTCTTGACTTTCTTGTGATGAATAGGCAGATAAAGATACAGACGAGATATATGCCCAAATGAGCCTTCAACCTGTGAACTCTGTAAGCCTGGCTACTGCAAACTATTTTTATTACCGTACTATTATTTTATGAAATTAGCAAATATATTACACAATAAAGAACTGAAACTGTCATTTTTCTTCAGAAAATTTTTCGTTTCTGTGGTGATAACGTAATATTTGATCAGGAAAAAGATGTCTTTCCCATACCAGATTTTGGGCTAAAGCCTAGTAAACATCCAACTGAGTTCTTCTGTAAAACTCTGACGGCAAGTGATACAAGCACACATGGTGGCTTCTCAGTTCCTCGGAGGGCTGCAGAAAAGCTCTTTCCTCAATTGGTGAGGGTTTTTTATTTCTGAAAGATTTCGTTGCTAGCTGTTGTCATATGGTCACTTTAATTGGTGTACCTTTTAATGCAACAGTTAATGAATTCTTATATCTGTTTCAGGACTACTCAATGCAACCTCCAACACAAGAGCTTGTTGTACGAGATTTGCACGATAATACGTGGACTTTTCGTCATATATACCGAGGTGATCATTCAGTGGTTGTGGAATGACTTTTTTTTTAAAAGCATTTCTTTACCATTTTTATTTCGATCTTGTTCAGGTCAGCCGAAGCGACATCTACTCACAACTGGTTGGAGTATGTTTGTTGGTGCAAAGCGGCTTAGAGCGGGTGATGCTGTTCTATTTATCAGGTACTTCTTATATGCGCTTTGCGTAAAGTTCTTTTCCTATGCTTAAATTTATTGATGGAGGGTGTATTATTTGAGATTTGTTATAATTTTTTCTTACTGTGACAGGAATGAAAAATCTCAATTGTTACTGGGAGTTAGGCGTGTTAACCGTCAGCAAACAGCGTTGCCATCTTCAGTGCTGTCCACCGATAGCATGCACATTGGAATCCTTGCTGCTGCAGCTCATGCTGCTGCTAATAGAACCCCGTTTACTATTTTCTACAATCCAAGGTACCTCGGATATACATTTTAGGCCCTAATATAAACCAATGAGTAACTTGATTATAGTGTAATTATTCTTTATTGTAGGGCATGCCCTTCAGAATTTATCATTCCTTTGGCTAAATATCGAAAATCTGTATACGGTACCCAACTCTCTGTTGGTATGAGATTCGGAATGATGTTTGAAACTGAAGAATCAAGTAAACGCAGGTAAATATTATAATGCACGAGGACGTTAATTCATTTTAGCGTTTTCCAATCCTTTCTTTGACGCATTTCTCCATTCTTTGACAGATATATGGGCACTCTTGTTGGTACAAGTGATTTAGATCCACTGAGATGGCCTAATTCAAAGTGGCGTAGTCTTCAGGTGAGTAAAGTGTATCATCGCCATTAGATTATTTCCCCTAGGATGATATTTGTACCCTAAATGTTTGATGTGAACCTCTCTGATAAACAATTCCAGAGGCACATTCTCCTGACTTTTAGTTTTTGACTAGATATTCATCTCTGGTAACAGGTCGAGTGGGATGAGCCTGGATGTGGTGATAAACAAAATCGAGTTAGTCCATGGGAAATCGAGACTCCTGAAAGTCTCTTTGTATTTCCACCCTTAACTGCTAGTTTCAAACGCCCTTTCCACTCTGCATTCATAGGTAGTCGATTATCATTCAAAATGACTTCTGCTGCTCGACTTTGGCATGAATTTGATGCTCTGTACATTGTTTTATAACAGGAGCACAAACAGAATGGGATAGTCTGATTAATGGACCTCTCATTCAAGTTCCTGAAAATAGAAACGCGGACTTTCAGTATTCCTCAGTATCAACCCTGTGGTCAGAGCAATTAATGAAGATGCTTATGAAACCTCATGGAGTAAACCATCCTGGCAATGTTGCACCTTCTATGCTAGAAACTGTCATTAATGATTCTGCCTTGCAAGAATCTAAGGCTCTGATGCAATCAGAAATCAGGCAGAAACCTGAGCTTATCCATCCAGAAACGGCATCACTGCAAAGAGAAACTTATCCTCAAAGCTTACTTGGCCAACCAAATATCACCAACTCCAACAATTATGTAACTAGTTCGGAATTGGAAAAATTAGAAACTGTACTTGCTAAGAATCAGCTAAGCCAGTTTGAATCACAGGGGCCAGGGCCGACCAATGGTGACAAACTATCGGTGATGCCTACTAATCCTAACAATCTTGTAGCTGAACTTGCAATTTTGAACCAGAACAGTGGCTCGTTACCTTTGCAAACAAGTCCTTGGATCATGCAATCACGTCTGGAGTCTCAAGTATCGCAGAGTCCGCAAAGTGATTTATCCCAATTAGAGTCTGCTAATATCAATAGCTTGCTTCAAAACCCTGGTCAGATAGAATGCAATTCATACATGCCCGTGTGTAATCTTCCGACTGCATCTTTTAGCACTCCGGGATATTCATCCATTTTGAAGAGATCTGACCAGACTACTACGTCAGCAGAAACTGTTGTACTGCCTTCAACAGGACAAGGATTGTGGGATCCTCAGTTGAACAATCCCAAGTGTGCCTCCCAGGAAAACCTTCTTGATCCATTACCACATCATGACTTGTCTAATCTTCAGTATGCATCTAGTTCATATGGCTTGAAAGACTTGTCAGAAGAGAGCCATGTCCAGAGTGATGTATACAATTGTCCTAATCTTGACGGTAATAACAGTGGAAGTATAGTTATTGATCCTTCCATTTCGAACACAATATTGGATGATTTTTGCACGCTAAAGAATGCTGGCTTCCATAATCCTTCAGATTATCTCATGGGAAACTTCAGTTCGAGCCAAGATGTTCAATCTCAGATTACATCAGCTAGTCTAGTAGATTCTCGGACTTTCTCTCTGCAAGAATATGCTGACAATTCAGGCGGGGCATCCTCAAGCAATGTGGATTTCGATGACAATACTCTTTTGCAGAATAGCTCATGGCAGCAAGTAACTCCACGGTTCCGCACCTATACAAAGGTAAGAAACTTATTACAAAAAGAAATTATCAGCAATCTTTTTTATTCTTATTTCAGGAATGCTGTATCATGTTGGATTTGACCTGTATACCCCCTGCCTGTTTGCTTCTCTCGTGCCTTGTATTTTAGACTTTTCTATTTACTATGTTAACTCAATACATTATATCGGGTGACAAAGTTCGTGGTGAATGACAGGTTCAGAAGGCTGGATCAGTTGGAAGGTCGATTGATGTCTCAAGTTTCAAGAATTATGATGAACTGCGCTCTGAAATTGAACGCATGTTTGGACTTGAAAGGTTGCTCAACGACTCTGGTTCTGGTTGGAAGTTAGTTTATGTGGATTTCGAAAATGACGATCTTCTTGTTGGGGATGATCCTTGGGAGTAAGTCTCACTTGTACTCCAATTTTCATGCATAATTCTTTATGTTCTTTAGTATTATCAGTTCGCCATAGTAAATTTCTGCACTTGCTCGTGGGCAAAGAATTTGTATCACGTTTTCTTTCAAAATTTCATGTGACGTGATTTCGCAGGGAGTTTGTTGGTTGTGTGAGATGCATCAGAATATTATCGCCCTCGGAAGTTCAACAGATGGGTGAAGAGGGAATGCAGCTTTTAAACTCTGCTGTGGTGCAAGGGGTAGATGGAGGAGAAGGATTCCTTCGTCATGGTCCGAACTGATTTATGCAGTATGTCTGTTTATTGCGAAATTGGAAGATCTGCTGAAGGTCCTTATTGAAATCTGTTCATCAAATTTCGTGAAGCAATGTTGAATTGACACAGGTAGATGTTCAGTTATGTGGTGCCACTATATTAGAGCTTTCTTTTTAATACGTGGGACTGTAATGTATGAGTGAACTCAGAGATCAAAAAAGACGTTTTTAACTCATGAAGTCTTATGATTGGCATAGAGCCATGTAATCGAATGGAAGCCAGCATGAAAATTATTTCCTGTGAAGGCAAGATCATAAATGGGCTCCAATTTGAAGTGCTTCACTCTCAATATGTACACCTACTTGACATGACAAGTTTATTTTATGAAGAAAAACAAGTACAATGAGGGCGTGGCTCTTAATCTATGTTTCAGAGCATCCCCACTTCTAATGAGAATTACACAAAAAAAATAAAAAAATAAAAAAATAAAACATTGCGTAAATTAAAATAGATGACGTCTATAAAAATTTATCTTGATTTTTTAATATCTATGATCATGTCTAGCTGACATGTTAAGAAATAGGTAAACATTATCAAGACTCAAGATGATGTAGAGGCTCTTCTAAACAAAACGAGCCACATTATAATTTAACATTTCTTAAAATGCGTGATTAAAAAGTAGGAAAAAATTTTTGGTATACGTGTAAAATATTTTATTGCGTGAATGTGAATTGAAAATAGTCCTGTAGCAATCATAAAATAAAGTAATGAATGTCANAAAGTAATGAATGTCAAACAGGAGCTAAATGTACATTAGTCATGAAATTAGAATTTAAATGGAATCCATCTTAAATGAAATTTAAACTAAATCATCTATTCATTAGACATTAATACCATATAGATCAAAAGTCTTTTTATTTATATGCCACATGGAATGCAAAGATTAAACGTCAAAGATCATTAATAGATCCAATCCCAAGATTTGACTTGGGGTAGTTTACTCCCACTAAATCTGCAAGCTTTGGAGATCCCATCAGATGGAGATGGTAAACTTTAGCCAAAATCTCTCCCAGTGAAAAAATGAAACAAGTTGGCTTCAGGAATCTGAAACTTTTGGAAAGATAAAAACTTCACATTTCAGCTTAGGTATTCATATTATAGCTAAAATAAGTGGAAGTTGGATCTCACACCGAGTTGCGCAGCAGGGGCATAATTTAAGCTGGTAAGTGTGGTTTATCCAGTCAGCAGAACAGAAGAATAACACAACCAGAGCACGTTGAAAAAGCTTGAAATCAAGTATTCACAGCATGTTTGGCCGAACTTAAAAGCAATTTAAACTGAAATAAGCTTTTGTCAAGCATATACATTATTCACTGGCCAAACTTAAAACTCATCAGAAGCTTTTGTTTCCAAGCAAGCATATACATAGAGCAGAACATAGTAAAATAAGAAATTAGAAGATTCTATTGAAATTGTTCATTTGGAAATTTTAATCATAGGTTCTTCTCTCCATATAAACACTAGGGTTACTCAACTCGTTGAAGAAAGGTATATTTCATAGCTCAGAGGTTGAATCGACCATCATCATCATTAGAGAAGAATTAGGCCTATAGAACAAAACAATTAAAAAGCTGTGCTGTACAAATGATATCAATCATTATACTAATAGAACTAAATTAACTGCTACATAAAACATTCACGACAAAGATCTTAGTTCCTAGTTGTCAAATGAGGCATTTTCAAATAAAAAATTAAGATACATGCAAATAAATCTTTCATCTCAATTCTAAAAATTCTAATAATAGTTATAGAATAATTTATAAAACACAAAATGATCTTCTCAATGTCTAATTGCTTATTATCCAGACGCGTAAGAAAAATATTACATCGAGAAAGATATCAGACCTCACAGGGGAAAAAAACCAACCGTCCTTGCTTGCAAATACCAATCTGGATCCAATTGTGTTTCTCTTTCCAATTATATGAAGATATCTATTTTGATGCAATTGTGTCAAAGACATTTATGAAGTTGCTGCTAAGTTATAGACTATAAATGAAGCGCCACCATCACAAATGTTGCACCAGCAAGTAATAAACTTTCATTGAGAAGGATATCAAAGCTCACAAGGAAAAAAACCAACCGTTCTTGCTTGCAAATACCAATCTGGAAAAGAAACAGCCAATGCCCTTCACTTATTGTCATTACAAACGAATGATGATCGAGTAAAATAATGGACCAAGATAAATTACTTTGTATGTGACAAGAACTACTGCTGCTATACTACACTTACCTCCTTAATTTCCCAGAAGAAAATCATTTGTATCATACCCTTACTGGTTTCTGTAGAACAGCAGACAAATAAACTTCTGATTTCCCCGAACTATTAATTTTCTCTCCCACAACCCACTTCAGCTTTTTATACCCAAAACGTTCTATCAACCGAGTTAGAGCCCTTTTCTTCTCATCGTTGTAACAATGAAAATTGTCCACCCAAAACAATCCACCAGCCCTCAAAATCCGGTCGATATCAAACATCAAGAACTCCAATTTTTCTGGTCTGCCCCAGACATCCAACCCATTCGCCACGTGAACCAAATCAAACACGTTATCATAAAATGGGAACCTATGATCTAAGCTCAAATACAAAGGGAAAAGCCCTCTTGCAGCAATGAATTCATTAAAAGGAGCATCAGCATTCAAAGCCGCAGTGATCACAGTCACATTTCTCTCAGCCATCCTAGCAGCAAAAGTTCCGGACCCTCCACCCATATCAAATCCAACCCGAATCCCACCATTCCCCATAGCCAAAACATCATCAATCAAGAAATCATTTTTCCCTTTAACCATAACATATATCTGAGTCTCATAACCATTAACTATATTAAAACAACCAGTACAATCCTTATTCAATTTTTTACTATTTAAACAAGCAAGATTTTTGCATCCAAGACCACTCCAACTAAAACTCTTTTCACTAACATTTTTCCAAATTGAAACAGGGAAAGGCTGCAAATCTACCTTGGGAATAGTCTTTGAAAAACACCTCCTCCTCGGCAAAGGTTCACATCCTCGCAGAATCAGCTTCTGGCCAAGGATCCAGTCGTCAGGGCAAGGCCCGTTGACTTTATAACTCATATACTGTGACAACAAATCCATGGATTTCTCACAGGAATGCCCCACAGATGCCATCATTTCAGTGATCCCAGTTCTCGAATCTTTCCCCAAAGGCAATTCATGGTGCGCCAAGAACTCTTTCAGCTCATTTGCAATATTGGGTCTTGTAAGATCGATGCTTTCATAACCCAGGATCTCTTTCTCCATCTGGGCTAGCTTTTTCTGTGAAGAATCTATCTCTCTTAGGATCAAGGACACTTTTTCCGAGATCAAAGCTATGTTCTTGGGATTATGGCTGTGATGAAGTTTCGTAGGGTGGTATGTGAATGCATAAAAAGCAAAAATGTTGGTAATGAATACAGAAAACAGCATCAACAGATTAACTGCTGATGAACACACTGACGCCCGCTTGAATCTTGCTGTTCCATCTCCGACTTTCAAAGAAACAGAGCCCATTTTTCTTGCTCTGCTTCCACTCATCAATTGATTCAATTCTGTAATAAAGAGAGAAAACTGTGTGTGTGTGGATGTGAGAGAGTGAATTGAGAGAACCTCGAGATTTTAGACCGTGACCAAGCAGTGGACTGTATGGGAATAAATTAAAAAGTCTGATTCAGACACTAAAAGAGTGTTAGGGAGAAATTAGAACAAAACTATAGATCATTGTCGGTTAGGTTAACTATGGTTGGCAATGGCCAAGTCGAGTCAACACAAGACGTTCACGAGTCCTTTTTTTTTTTTTTTTAATAAATTAATAAAATAAGTTATAAACGAGTCGACGCATGAGTACGTAGATGGAGAACGGTCCACATTTGTATGGCACCATTCAAATTATATTGAAATCTGTTAAGCTTAGTTTGATTACGAGGAAAATCGCGTGACAAGAGGATGATTGCCCAAGTTAAAAAGATTTAATTATAAGTAAATAAGTACGACTTCAAAATTAGGTATGTTTTTAAAACATAAAACTAGAAACGAGAAAGAAACGGTAACATATCTAAATGTATGCTAGAAAAAAGTAATTTTAAGTTTTTTAAGCTTAGTCAAACATTGATACAAAAATAGACGCTAGATAGTGCATCAGTAGTATAAAGTTCTATCTATTCATATGTAACTGAACTAATCAACATCCAAATTGCGACAGCTTGCTCATAATGTTGGTGTATCCTTCGTCTCTGCGGTAAACAGGCGATAATCCCCACAAAATGGTCTCAACTTCGGTTGCAGTCCTAAACTTTTCTGGGATGTGCTGTTTGGTTCTTAATCATATGCAATTGCAATTTTACTTCCTAAACTTCAAACGTGTGACATATTTTAGCGTTAAACTCCAAATTTAATTATCTTTCCAATGATATAATTTCCTCGTGGAAATCTTTGTACCAAACTTTATGTACTAATTTTCTCACGTGCTCCACACTCAAGTTCCTAGTTTTGCAATTTTGATCCTTTTATGGCTAACTTCATTCTTTTCCCAACAATAATCCGTATTAAGCATATAGTTGCTTATGTATTTGCAAAATAGTTGCCAATTAGTAGGAACGGCCACCCGAGAGAAAATAGTGAATTGAAGAAGCATCCATTTCAAATGGGATAATTTTCCTTCTTTCATACATTTCAATCATGTTAGAAGCCAGCTAACTACTCAAGTCAGAAGTGTCAGCCACTTATTAACACCCTGTTTGAGCACGTCATTCTAGTGTTCTGATGAAAAATATATGATTAAAAAATAAGAAAATTTTTTGAATTTACGTGTAATATTATTTTATTAAAGAATGTGCGGCTAAAAATAAGAGAGAGAAAAATTTATTTTAAAAGAATGAGTATCAAATCACACTTTCAGCGTGAGTTGCTTTTAAGCAGAACTAAATATGTTCTTGCTGTCTCGTTTGATTCCAACATAGGTTTTATGCGTGTTATATGAAGAAGAAATCCCTGATTACTTTCAACGACTGCAACAACAATATCTTTCAATAACCAAGAATATTCCGCAGGCGTACAAGATGAACAATTCAGCCTCAAAAACTTAAAAATAAAGGCCCCGGCCAATATATTTTATTCTTCCAACTCGAGAACAAATGTGCCAGAAAGCATTGACCTCTAATTGTAGTTCTATTACCAGTTGATTTGATGCCATCAGAACGGTTCAAACATACTGAATTTCACAACTTATACTCACTGCTTCTTCTCTTCTGCTTTCCTTGGCTGCAAAAGTGGAAACGGAATCAATAAATGGAAGGGCGCAATACTATGATGTTGTAAAACAAGTTATGGATATATGATATCCATTATATGGAGAAGTGAACTTTTGTTCTTTCATGCATGTTTGGCTAGGCTTATAAGATGCCTTTCTCATCTTATTTAGGCAGCAACACCCTCGCGCTGCCACTATACGAGGAAAAACATGCCCTAAATTTGGTAAACATTTCGAAGAGGTACCGAAGTTTGGATAAAAGAAAGTGAAGAAAGTAAAAACCAAACAAATATTCGTTTTGCAGGTCGAAAACTAGAAGCAATTGATGCAAATAATAGAAATATCCCAATGGATGATCACGAACAATAATTATAAAGGCAAGAACAAATCATGACATGTTTCAAAATGTGCTACAGTGCTAGCATATCTATTTACAACTCATAAAACCTTATTTCTTAGCATGCCATCATTTCTCCACAATATCTACACCATAAAAAAAGGATTTATGGCACCATATTAGACTAGGCAAAAATCCAGTAGATCTACACCTTCAACTCGCCACCCCACCAAAAAATTCAAAAATGAAGAAGAAAGGGGGGAAAAAGGCTGCACCAGCTAGTTTGGGGAGGCAGTAAGGGATATAGCAATAAAAACAAGGGATTCCATAGTTACCCTAAATATAGAATCATTTTTGTTCGATTATAGTCAACACAAATCAAAAGCCAGATAGAAGCACTCCATTATCCAGTCTGTAAGAACTTAAATGCATAACATTCTAAGCAGCACTGTATCTCAAGCTACTCTTGCATTGGTTTGTTATGAGCGTTAGCTATCAATGATGTCAATCTCAGAAACATTGGAGATTTATAAGAAGATAACAAGCACTCATGACATCCGAAGACCTAAACGTTATGATTCAACAAAAGGGACCAGAGTGCTCAATACTCCGTGTCTACAATCCCTACTGCTATGCTATCCTTTTTCAAACGGATAAATATTTCAATAAGCCATGTAATCGTCACCACTTCCTTTTAAAGGATGGCAATTTCGAGGGCTAACTTATAAATCAAGATTAGAGTTCAATAAAGTTAATAGCAACCACTATCAAATATTGGTTTTATTATGATTGAAAGACAATGATTTTATTTCCCTTGTAATCATTGTCTTTCAAACAAAATAAAACACAATAATAATCAATTAAGGAAAATATTATAAAATCCTAATTGATTTAAT